>CAJQUW010007460.1:0-122500 GCA_907163375.1 Prostheceraeus crozeri | reverse complement strand
AAACTATATATGTGATTTCTTCAAAACCTTCTAATTGATGTTCATTCTCTTTTATCTACCTAATCATGTTTTTCTGTATGCTAGAGGACCATTGTAAATTAGCTATTGCTACCAGTGTTATCCTCTTAAAATAAAGATTTTATTATTATATTATTATTATTATCTATTGTTGGCATTTTATGATTCTGGCGTATCGTCCGCAGTTATCAAAATTTTTGGTAGATATCACGAAGCTAGTTTTAATGACTCGTTTGAGCTTGTTTCCATTGACATCGTTTCTTAGCTCGGTTGCTCTGCGCCCCTTGATTCTTTTCGATTGACCAGTTCGTTTGTGGCATCAATCATTTTTTAGTCGCCCTCCTCAACGAGTCGCTGTCTGGCAGGGTGTATATCGTTGTTTCTTCATCGGCGATGGAGTTGCTTTACCGTAAATCGATGCTATAGTCGAAGAAAACGAGTGAGGCGCGCAAACTTGTCGCTTGACGGTGTCACGAAGAAGCCATGTTGATGTAAATAGACTAGTCAGTCTGTGTAGGGTCACAGTATGAGCCACATAAAATTTTTAAATACATTCGTGCAATCATCGACAGCACATGAAGCTTCCTACCCAATATCGGGCGACATGTTAGCAAAGCTTGTGAACAGCTGCAAACCTGTCAAGACGTGCTTATAGGGTCGCCCACAACATTGCTGTTTACATGATCAGAAACTCATTTCAGAATCTCTTCTGAAAAGAATAACTGCTTGCGATATAAACTCACAAAGTGATATCTCTACTTAGAAAGAGTAAATAAAGAAAATTGTAGTTTGTGTTTGCAATAGAAACATTTCTCTGAATCTAAAATGCGAGTATCTGACATTTGTTTTACATGTACGAGTAAATAACAGAAATATTGTACTACACAAGAAGCTGACCCCTTGGCGACATGTCTTATTCTATGTCTGAGGAGATTTATTTGAATTTATTTCATTTTTACATTCATTCTAATGCTGTTCTAGTCAGATTGATAATCTCAAAAAGTTGGAGTTATGCGAATTTTCGTCTCTTTTAGTCGACATGACGGAATTTGAGGCGACTGGTTGTCGGCAAAAACGTTACAAAACAGCGGAAAAGAATCGCTACACTGAGGATCTTTACAAGCACCTTCTTCGTGTTCATGGCGGTTCACCGGAACATCTAAAGCGAAATCTTGCCCTCGAATTATCAACAAAAGATTGTGAAACTGTTGTCACTCCACAACGTGAAATTATTCTTGTGTCAACAACTGTACTCTCTCTATATGACACTGTTATCGAATATCGTGGGGAGTTAATGTTGAAGGAAGAATTCTTGGAAAAGCATGATCCAACAACTGAGTAAGTTGTATCAAAAGCACCTATACGCATCACAATATTGAAATTTATATAAGCGATGTTCGAAGTAAATTTATCATGGTTTTCTGAAGATTCTTTGGAAAAACCGAGGTGGGCTTTTGGGGTTTTGTGTTTATTTGATAGCGACCTTGGTTTTTGCAAACCCCGTATGTGTGTCATGATAATGACCTTGTTGCTCGTCAAACAGGACTCAGAAGTGTTGAGCATGCAAGAAAAAGAGTGACAGAAAAAATAAAGACAAACAAACTTAAACCAGCTTTATGAATGATGATTTTTCCAAATTATACTTTTGATTTTACGATAAATGCCATAGCGAAGTGAGTATCTCGAAGACGGTTTGTCACAGATCATGCAGTGGATTTTGGGTGTGCAATGCCTTTTGGCTAGACGATGGGGCATCAAGTCACAGCAGTCAAAGTTAAGTTAATATTCATAAATTTACGTGTTCAAAAGCGAATTATGACAGCGCAAGGCGTCCTTACTTTTCTAACCGCAGTTATGACTCGCGTCCGATTCCCACATTATTAACATCTTGTCTTGCCAACAAAATACTTCGAAATTAATCACAGCACAGTCTTAATGGTCTTCGCTCTTGCATCCATTAATGAATGTTATCATTCTTGGGGAGAAGATTATGCGCGTTTGTCGTGGAAGCTCATATCCTAACCATCAACGGCAGCATGTACAAAATCTGCGTCAAACAAAATAAAATAATTTATCGCTAACAAACGATTTAGAAAAGCAACATAATGCACAAGTTCAACAATATGCATGTACATACTCTGTAACGCAATGCATAAGACAATTCGTGTATCTGGGAATAAATTCGTGAACTGGCAAATTTCATGTCAAAATGGCGAGTATGTAATTAACAGCAAGGATCGACAATCATGAAAATGATTGAATTTGCCCGGAGCCGTAGCCTCACTATTCTCGAAAGGCTTAATCACATCAATAAATTCCTTCAGAAAGTTTCTTAATACCAATTGGAAAATGAATATCATAAAAGCTATATGCGTTCCATGCTATTCGAATTGTTATTCGAGTTTTGCGTGAGCTTGTCATTGTATGTTTCATATAGATGAATGAAATGAACCTTAACAGCGATTTCAAGAAGAGGTGCACTAAATACGAAAATGTAATTGTAAATGACTGGATACAATTGAAAAAATTAGGAGGACATTACACTGCATTTTGAATTCTTATAAGGTCATTCAATCATTTTCGCCGACTGAAGTGCTACTAAAATACGAAATAGGCTACTTAAGACCTCAGTTTTAATGCCAGCGTTGACATTATACACAAAACTTAGCATTTGTCGATATCATGTAAATACTGTCCATTAATGCTTCATTTTTGATTGAAAGTGGCATCAATCTAATAAGCACCACATTTTAATCCCAATTTCTTCATATTTTTTTCAAGTAGCAATGAAAATCCGCCCTTTTTAACAGTGAAATAATTGCTAACAAGCCTATGGCGTACTCATGTTGGGTACTTATATCAGGGGTGGGCCGATGTGACAAAACGTGACAGTATGTGACAATTTTTCATCTCAAAATAAAATTGACAAAATGTGTGTTTTTTGCTATTTGTGTGACAAAATGTGACAAATTCACGGTAAAAATATTCTGACAAAATATGAACAAAGTCACAGAGGAGCATTAACTTCGTTTGAATGAAATAACGAAGTCATATTTCCCAGGAGGTCTTACTTCTAATGTTCCTATATTCTTTGATGATAATTTGTGTTAGTGGTATGCAATAAGATTAATGTTTTCTACCCTTTCTTGCTCCAAATGGCGACTTGTACTTGCGCCGCCAGGCAAGTCGTGAAGTTATTTATCCGACTTTCCAAAGTTGACTTCGACGTGTTATGTGATAGCCCAATTGTAGCATTTATTGTATGTGGCCATATGTTTCTTGATTGTCATGTCCAGATCATAGGAGTCACTGTGAATGTATACTATTATAGTACACGCGCTTGTATTTATATTTGCCACTGATCTGAATACAGAACAAAAGTAATAGTAATCTCTATAAAAATCTCTAATGTGAAACATCCTCCGAGTGCGTGTTCATCCTGTAATCATACTTGCCATAAGTAATGAATCACAAATAAATTCGAGAAAAAAGAATCAATTGTGCAAGGTTTGAGTTCAATTTTTTCTCTTAAAACGAAGTTAAATTTGTCCCGGTTTTACCCATGCTATGTTTCATTATCACACCAAATCTCGGGGTAAATGTTGTGCACTTTCAATGGCAATTCTCCATGAGAATGAAATGATGATTTAGCGTCGCCGCTCCTCCATATTGAAGGCTTGGACGGTACTGACATAAGTCAGACTTTAATCTGGAGACTTGTGATACTTAAGTCCGGATGTCCTTGCTCACTACTTCGAATGACATTTTCGGCGCTCGACCTCTGGACCGAAAGATCGCTAGGCCAAGCACTTGGCCACTGTGCCATAGAGAACACCCATATGGAACTATGTAAATCACAATAATTAGTAATAATTAATAAATTAACGATTTTTCTCGATTTTGTCCTATTATAACCCCTGTTGATATACCCGTATGATATGAATATTACGTCAAATGCTCTACTTACAAAATCAGCCTTTAAGGAAAAATTGATAACTGACGATCTTCTGCGCACCGGCATGTTTCAAATTTTGGCCATGTGTTTTCTTCAACGTGTCAGAATGTGACATTTGCGCCCATCGGTATGTGACAAATCTCCAATATCAATATGTGACAAAATGTGTCACAGATCCAAGCATGGCGGCCCACCCCTGTTATATGGAACTTGGAGACAATATTTACTGAACTACGTTCCTTTTTAAACGCATCAAATGTTGATTGGCAATTATTTCATTTCAGACAAAATCCTTACGTACTCTTTTATTCGGGCTTGAATACTACCATAGTGGTTGACGCTACAAAATACGGTAACGAAGCACGATATATCAGACGCTCCTGTAAACCGAACTGTGAGATAAAGCACACATTTGGAGATAATAAACGACTACATTTGATAATTTGGGCCACACAAAAAGTTATCGCAGGAAAAGAATTGACAATTCCCTTTGATTTCGATTACAAAGAATGTAAGTATGATGTTACGTGTCCATGTAATCGTAAAAACTGTGATGTGAAACGTTGGAACCAAGCAGTGGCTTTCAAAGCGAGATCAAAAAATTTTCTGACCAATATGGATCCTGAATTGAAGAAAGAACTGGAAGATCTGATACCCATGAAACGGTGAGTAAATAAGTTAAAATGATTTGATCCGGGCAATAACTTTTTAAATCCTTTAAATAGATGCCTGTGTCCGACGACGGTGACGAATTAGAAAATCCGAAACTGATTAACTGTAAAATTGTGACGAATGATTTTCTCAGCCGAATGATTTGTCGGTAACCCCACTGCACATTTGAACTTTCCATCTATTCGGTTTCGTCGTTCGATTTTGAGGCAGAGCTGTTAGCCTTTCAAATTAATCAGCTCCGTTACAATTATCGGTCCAGAATGAACGCGCCTTTAACAAAGTTAGGCTCTTTGGGCATAGCTCGTCAATTTCGCATCTCATATAGTGACCACCTCTGCGCTATTTTTACTTTCCTGCTCTAATTGCGCTACTTTTTTGTCTTTACCGGGGTTTCTGCGCTATTTTTTAGACCGCAACGAATTTTTTCTTTGATTTTATTCAAAGGTAGACAAACTGGTATTTCCTAGTTTACTGTTCCGATGTGTGTGTGTCGAATAGAGAAGGCAAGTTTTCTCATCTTCACAATTCAGTCCCTGGTTGCCTTCGCTACCAGAGCAAAATCTGAAGTACTTGAAATACACCAATGTATCTCCAATGTATACTCCAATTCATCTTTTTCTAGGATGAATGCTATTTCATCCTTCATCCTGTACATGTCAAGATCCATCATCATCGCATAATTGTTACAATGCATGATGCGCAAGTGGTCAAATTGGAATCGAGACGTAGGGCAACATAATTGTAGCGTAGCGGACATTATGGTGTAAGCTATCATGCAAAATTGGAAGCTAATATTATTGGATAATACATCGACAAGTACTTAGCAGTTTCCACTCTCACTCAGTATCATTATGAAGCATCGCTTACGTTTAGAACAACCGAATCAAATGCTAAATTTCCGTTGCGCTCGGGACATAACATGTGGTGCAGCTTAACCCTCATCGGATCAGCAAAATCAGCCATCATATTCGGTCCACCTCTCTACATATGTAGTCATATTTTGTTTCGCTGTATTTTTTACTTACACCAAAAGAATAACACGCTTTATTGCTCATTTATGACTAGTTTAATCAAATTATTTGATGAATGCATATTCAAGACATTCCAATACCAAAAATATACTTCAAATTGAGCACGCAAAAATTGCAAAAAATCCAGTTTTGGAAATTTTGTTAAGTTGAAAACAAAATTATTCATTCTTTGGTTATAAATCGCACTAGTACCCGTAATTACTCAAAGTAAGTTTGAAAAGGCATGGTTATACATCACTTGATATATTACAACAAATTGATAAAATTGATGTATACAAAAGATCTAGCAAGTTTGAAAGCCGTACTGCTTATCATGAAGTACTACTGATTACATTATTTACAAAATGCGAGTATACAAATCAAATATGCATGTTTTTGCATGCCAACTGTTTAAGCTCATGTAACAAAGCTTGACGTTAGTTTCTTGCTTACGGTACATGCTACATGTACATTGCTGGTAAACGAGGTTACATGTATGTATCTTAGATCCATATGGAGACAGTTGACTTACAAAAGTCGAAGCTTACATGCAATCATGACACAATGTTGTTTGGATGTGATGGTCCGAGCAAACAAATCGCCTGCAAGTTGTACAGGATCTTCATGTTGATTTGTTGCATCTTGTCACTTGACATTTTCTTGGGTAGTGACTAGTTGCGGGGCCAGTGAGTGCTTTTGCGGGAAATCCCATGCTGTCGAACGCTGTCTTACTTTGAATGTAGATTTTCGCGTTGTTGTATCTAGAGCGCATTTGCTCTTCTGCGAGTTGGTAAGCGACTTGCTTTATGAAGGTTGACCTATACTTTGAATAGCCGTTCAATTCCATAAGAAGAAAATAATTGACAAGTGCGACGCCTATCATGTCGAAGAAGTGTAACAATGGATATCGTCGAGTTTTTCATCTGCACGTGAAGTCTTCCACGCGCGAGTCCATAGTGTCTACTCCACCTTTGCCGCTCTTGTAGTCAAGGATGACTTGTGGTTTTTTATCTTCTCGAGATGAGGCTGGATTCGCAACATGAAGGCTGCTCATTACCAACACGTTCTTATTCTTCTTTGGAGAGTAGGAAGACAGTAAAAAAATATAAAACTCTTTCTCTCTTTCTCTCAGTAAGACCCGATGCTCATGGTTCCACACATTGCGTGTGTCATAGACAGGCAAACCTTTCGCTGTTTTCATTGAGCTTGGACGTCGCGTCGCGAAGCTGTGATTGCTCCAGTGACGGTCAAGCCTTTCTCCAAAAGTTCCACACACAAGGCAAAAGAAGTAAAATATCGTTGTTCATCTACAGTTAGTGACGGAGAGGGCACGTAATATCGTCGCAGATTCAAGTTCAGAAGATCCCAGAATTCTCTAATTGCAGCTAATTTATCACTTTCCTGACGTTGTCTTCTCGTAACTTTGTTGTCAAACGTGATGTGAGAAAGTAGAAGTCTCAATCGATTTCTTGAAATTGCACAACGGTAAAATGGTCGACTGTCGGATGGATGATATAGAGACGATGTAGATGACGTGTTATCTCTATCCGCACCAGCTCGAATAATAACGGCTAGACCAGCTTTCAACTCCGCAAATGTGAACGTTTTCTTTCCTAGAGCGGTAAGTCGGTGGTTTGTGTAACGAAGACACGTACGAAGCATGGATTCAGTCATGAAGCACATGAAAGAATCCACCTCTGAGGTCGGGGCAATGGTTGGGATGGCTCGATAGTCGTCTGGGGGCTGGAGGATCGAACTTCCATGTCGTGTTGTTTACTTTACTTACTTTTTTTTACTTTATCCTTTTAGCGTCTTCGTTTCCCCTATGACTAGAGGGTTTGACGTTTGATCAACCGTCTCCAATGGTTTCGATCCTGGGCGTCCTCTTCTGTCGCACCAATCCTCGTCAGATCATCTTTGACGTTTGCGAGCCAAGTCTTCTTCGGCCTTCCTCGAGGACGCGATCCTTCCACCACGATGTCCAGTACACGACCAAGGGCTCCTTCTCCGTTTCTCCTCTTCACATGCCCGAACCACCTCAGTCTTTTCTGCGTGATCACTTCTTCCAACGGGCTAATGCCACACCGACATGCCACTTCACTGCTGGAGATGTTATCAGTCAGTGATATGCCGCGCATGTAGCGTAGCATTCTCCTGTCGCATGCCCGTAATTGATGTTGCAGTCTTTCTGTCCAGGACTCCGCACCGTAGAGCAACACAGATCTCACACAAGTGCTGTATACAGTGGCTCTGCACTTCAGCGGGATATGACAGTTGCGTAGAAGACTGGCAAGCTCTTTCCACTTCTTCCACGCTGATGCAACTCTTGCTTTAACAGCTCGCTCTGATCCGCCGTTGCATGCGAGGAAGTCGCCGAGGTAACAGAAATCGTACACTTCATCCATTTCTTGGTCATCACTCTCATCATAGTCTTCATGAGCGCTGCTTAGCACAGTTGGGGAGCGAGAGCATGTGGGACAGAGGAAATCGACCACGTAACAAATGCTTCTCAAGCCGCTGCAGCGCTTGTGGCACCACTTGTTGCATTGACCACAGAGGACCGAGTTGACGCCAACACCCCTTCCACACACACCGCAAGGATACCTGCCTCCGCGAATGGGTTCGCTGGGTTCCTTTCCGCTCACCATGTATTTGGTCTTCCCGATGTTGACTTTCATACCACACTTTTCCAATCTCTCCTTCCAGTGCCCAAACCTCTCCATGACTTCCGTCTTGCTCTCACCAGTCAGAACCAGATCGTCGGCGCATAAGAGCTCCCAGACACCTCCGATCATGCAGTCTCTGGTTGCCTCCTCCATCACTAGGATGAAGAGAAGTGGGCTGAGAGCGGATCCTTGATGTCGTCCAACGTTGATCCCGAACTCGTCAGATACACCTCCTGCGACGTTGACTTGTGATTTCGAACCGACATACAGTGACATGACGACATCGATGAGTCGCTCCGGAACACCTTGACGGCGAAGTGCCCATGCGACTGTACATCTGGGTACCCGGTCGAAGGCCTTCTGCAGGTCGACGAAGATGTGATGGAGTCTCTTCTTCTTTTCCAAAAACTTTTCTTGCAGTATCCTAACGATGAAGAGTGCGTCGTTGCAGGATTTTCCTGGACGATAGGCGAACTGCGTGTCCCCGATGCAGACCATTTTCCTCAGACGCTTATCCAGCATCTTCTCGAAGATCTTCATCCCGTGCTCCAGAAGACGTAGGCCTCTGTACTCGGTGCATTGGAGGGGATCGCCCTTTCCTTTGTACAGAGCGACCGTTAGGCTCTTCCTCCATTCTTGTGGACAGACTCCAGTCTTCATGATGTCGTTGAAGATGGAGTGAAGCACCTTCACCGCTGGTTCACCTGCCAGCTTATACATGTCGCCTGAGACTCTTGTCGGACCAGGGGCCTTTCTGTTCTTGAGACTTCGGATAGCTGCTCTAACGTCTTCTAACGTGAAATCTTCGATTGGCCCTTCCACTGGTGTGGTGTCTTCCAACTCAGTTTCGTTCTCTTCGTTCGAAACTCTCTCAAAATGTTTCTTCCACACTTCTCTCACCTCGTCGACTTTCACATGCAGTGATCCGCTTTCATCTCTGATGTAATCTGTTCCCTCGATGTCCTTCTTGTCCTTCTTCATTTGAGCTGCTACTCGAAACATCTTGTTCCTACCTTCCGGTGTAGATAGGTCCGCGCTCCACGACTCCCAGGATTTCCGCTTCGCAACAGCAACACAGCGCTTCGCTTCCCGCTTCTTGTGGCGATAGTCTGCTCTATCTGCATCACAACCTGATTTCTGCCATTTTTTGTAAGCAGCCTTTTTGTCCTTAATACTCTGTTGCACTGACTCATTCCACCACCAGGTCTCTCTTTCTCTCCCTCTGTAGCCTTTCGTTACACCACAAACTTCCTCACCGGCCTTTGTGATGCTCGTGACAAGGTTGGAGTAACCGCTTTCTTCGCCTTCTTGGCCTTCCATATTTCTCGTGAGTGCTTCTTCGAATTCTTTTCTTTTCTCTTCGTTCTTCAGTTTCCATATTTTGATTCTTTTAGCATAAGACTTTTTCCTTCTTGTACAATCTTTCAGTTCTATGTCCGCTCTCATCAGTCTGTGCTGGGTTAGACATTCTTCACCAGGAATAGACGTGCAATCCAGAACTCTGGCTCCAGACATTTTCCTCATCATGAGTAAATCAATCTGTGTTTCTGCACCACCGGCCTTGTAGGTTATCAGTTTTTCTCTGTCTTTCCTGAACATAGTATTAAGGATTTTCAAGCTGTGGTTTTTGCACACGTTCAGCACCATTTCGCCTTCTGCGTTGCGGTTTCCGAATCCATAGAGGCCGAGCACCTCCTCGTAGCCGGCGATGTCGGTACCAATGTGAGCGTTGACATCTCCACCTACGAAAAGACCATCACCAGAAGGTATGCTGCCGATCTTCTCCTCAACCGTCTCCCAGAAAGCTTCCTTCTCGTCAAGCGGCCTGCCGATCTGTGGCGCGTAGAAAGAGAATACATGCCATACTGCATCGGCCAGAACAAGTTTCAGACTCATGAGCCTGTCACTGTGTCGGTTCACCTCGATGACTCTGTCTGCCAGCTCATGCCTTGCCATTATGCCTACACCATTCGAACTGTGTCCATTTCCCACATACCAAAGCTTGTACTTCTGATCCCCGCTACCTAAAGTAGTGCAGCCTTCGTTTCTGTACCTCACCTCCTGCAAACAACATATGTCAACCTTCCTTCTTGCGAGCATGTCCACGACTTCTCTGCTTCTTCCCCGTAAAGTGCCAACATTGGCCGTAGCCACTTTCAGTCTTTGAGTGGATTTATAATTATTACCAGATCTGGTGATTCTTCGCACCCTCTGCCCATCTAAGAGCTGCCAGGAACTGAGGGCCATTCTGTTGGTTTCCATTGATCATAAAAGTATGAAGCGGATTTTTTTACACCTCGGATGCCCTTCCTGACAGGCAACCCTCCCCATTTATCCGGGCTTGGGACCGGCTGTTTCTCGGTCAGAGCAGGCACACGTACTCCAGCTGCATCCTTTTTAGGGGGTACAGGGGAACCAGTAGCTGGGCTTCTAACCCGTGCAAAGCAGCCCCGACCGGTACTAAAGGCTGGGTTGTTTGGAGAAATCAATTGAGTATCGCTTTGGACCGGATCGTCGAGCTCTGATTCACTGGAGTCGTCACTGTCTGATTCATTGTCGTCGCTGTTGTGCAAGCATACATCCAATTCACCATCACTGTCCTGTTCATAAACATCCGGATCGTCACCAGCTTCTGAGACTTCAGCTTCCTCCTCTTCCGAATCACTCACGTCGTCGTCCTCATCTTCTGTGTCATGTTGTGTATAGCCATGTAGCCGTTGAATTATCTCTTCGAGCGTCGGTCGCATATATCCCGATGATTTGGATTAACTGACGCGTGCCATCAAAGTGTATTATTCTCATCACTCGTGCCACCAATCATTTACTTGTATGAAATCCCAGGTCCAATTCGGTCACCAACTTAGGTGAAGTGACGCAATGCCCAACTCTCGCATTGATACTAATATCCTATACACGTTGTTCGGTGCAAGAGAGGGGAAACTGCCGCAGACTTTTCACAGAATAGGTAAGAAACAGTTACCACGAGACTATGACGTAATAAGCCAACTCTCCTTCTCTGTGATGAACCAGGACCTGTCTAATAGCCCTGAATTGTCGTGAAGTAGCTAGAAGTATGATAGTGAGAGATGGTGTAACAAAATTTAAAGAAAGTAAATGAATACCTTAGTTACGATGCTATTTTAACATAAAAATATATGTGACTACATATGTAGAGAGGTGAGCGGAATAAGAATATTTGTCATGTTTGACAAGAAATAATTGGCTTATGACTTTTATGTTCTACATGTGACATGACTGATCAAAAACTTACATGGAACTGAAATTTCAGAGAAAAATGTTCATTTGAAGGGAAGTTACAACACTTTGAAATTAGCGATACTACATATGTAGAGAGGTGGGTCGATGAGGGTTAAGGACGACCAAAAAATTCAACAATTATGCAATCTCAGACCAGTCCTTCGGTCCCCAAAATAATTTAAGGCTGCTGTTGGTGAAAAGATACCGGCCCTTGACTGCGATCTTCCGAAATTGAGATCGTACTGACGTTCGACATATTGTGATATCATAGTATAATAATGTGGCTCTTGAGTGTCACATTGTTCGTCGATAGACCGGCATCATCAGACCGGCCGGTAATGCATCAGATGTTATGCCGGCCAGACCGCAGTAACCCTACTGGATCAGAAAGTGAAAATTTGAGCGCCTCTTATTTCTTATCATCTAAAGGGATAAGAAATAATCTCTCTACCTGCCGGTCTATACTGGTACAGTTCGGTCATTAGCTCGATCTGGAATGTTTCAGACCTGCTACATCTCCGCATTATGCACGCGTCGGTTATAGCCCTCATTAGGGACCGTTTCATACCAATTGGCAAATTTGTCTAAAAGGGTGTATCACAATGTATTGTAGGCCTAATGCAACACAATTGAATAATGTGCCTAAAGAGGAAATGAAAATGCAGCCTGTAGTGTACAGGAACATGAATTATGCGTGAAGTAGGGCTGTCGTGAATCTCTCACATGTAGGTTCAAATTTCATCGTACCACACAGACATGGAAAAGTTCGACATATTAGTTATGCCGGCCGTCGAAATGTCTTTACAACTCTGATTCAGGTCCAAGTGAAATATCAACAATAATCGAATTAGACCAAAGTTACTCAATGTGTCATTTACCTTATGTTGAAAGATACAATCACACTCAATCTGATACAGGGCCGTACGACGTACCATTGCCCTTATTTGTTTAATTTGAGCTAAATTGCTTCATGTAATCCTTTCAACAGATTTAAAACAGTATCATGAAAAAGCAGACGACGCCAACTGCCAAATCCGGGCCAGTTCCAATACTGGTAGTTACTTGGTCAGAGACTATATACAGATTGTAATTAAGTTAGCTGTCTGACTGTAGACTTTTTTTAAAGAAGTTCAAACAGCATGTACAAATGCAATCCAGTTGATATCTTCAACCTGTAGCATCACATTAACCCTCATAATGTAATTGTGTAACTTCAAGAATTTTATCATGGCAATTTACTTTTTCCATGCAGTGGGAATTAATCAGAAATTGCATATTTTGTTAATCAATTTTGCAGTAATGTTGCAGCAAAGTTGGTAACTGACTTTTTAAATCAGTGTTTTTGTAGTAATTCAATATAGGCATTATTAATTATCAAATGAAAGAAAGAAGCTTGGTAGATTTGTGCATTAGTGTAGCTGAATCTTGATATAAGTGCACAATTTCATCGTATAATATGTCTGTTATGAGTACTTGTCATCAAAAATTTCATCAGTCTTTTTAGGAGGAAGAAATTTAAAATTCATGTTCTCGCTCAATTGATGTATTTGCCTTGAAATATCTCATGCTAATGGTGATCCAGAAAAGTATTTGTATAACCGAATACAGATACCTGAAGTATGAACATGAATTGTAAAAGATACCGTAACAGAGCAGAAATTTGCCTTTTTGCACCATGAACTTCAACCTTGATATCTTTCCTAGCGCAGCGAATTTTAAAATGAGGATAGGTACATATCAAGCAGTAGGCCTTCCAGGTCGAATTGCAGCACATAAACATGATGTGTGTATGAATGGCATGTTTTGCCATAAAACTCAATGCATCATATCTGCGTTCGATGTGAGAACAAGCAATCCATCATAAAAAGCATCTTGTGGAATTGTCCCGAACGTAAAGGTGGAATAGCGGTAAAGTGGATTTTATAAATGTGACTTTTTTTAAAAGGCATGCTATTTTGCGGACTTCATTTGAGCATCACTGAGACAACGTAGAAAATTTGCATAGCTACTGTATACAATAGTATTATCATTGATTGATATTGTGTTACACCAAAATTGAAGAAAATTTTTTCCTACGCTATTTTTTGTTGTCTGAGTTACTTTTTCAACATCTGCGGTGGTCACTATGCATCTCATCCTTGTGCTTCTAGCTGTAATTGAAAAGCTGTGTCATGTGCGTGATGATAATGGGTGTGACGATTCAGGGTATACCGGTGGTATTATCGCTTACGTTTGAGGCACTTGAGACGCGCTGCTGATCTTGAGTTTTAAGCGAAGTCTGCACGGACGAAAGCCCGCAAATAAAATATTTTTGTCTGGGCTTATAAATTCTTAAAACATGTATCTGCAAACTTTTAGAAGTATTGAAGGAGCAGTGAATAGGGATGTGATTTTTGGGGTTGATTTCGGTCATTTTTGAGACAAAGCAGAATCTGTTAAAGAAATTATGGGGGTAGGGGGGAGGGTTGGGACTTCACATATTGCCTTAGCGTCTTTCACCGAAACTTAAGACCTTTTATTTTTCAAACTTGTCCCTCTTTCACTTTCAGTAACACCAGCCATTCCTTCAGCCAGAGACTGGATTCAATACCAACGGAAATTCTATTGTTATGTACATCCTATCGTTGGCATTTCCTTTGTACATCACTGTATGCACATTCTGTTAATATTTTTTTTATAATATATTGTTCATATAAACACCTTTCTCTGATTTTTTTGCATGTATATTATGGATTCGAAAATACCATCCACGGGATGTTATTTAAGTTATGTAATTCAGCCTGAAAAGCCTCAGAGGTCTGCAAGGTGTAGGCCTGCTACATAATACGGCCTGAAGGATACAGAGGGCCCCCTCAGATGTAAGTTGTACTGCATAATCCGTCCTGAAGGATACAGAGGGCCCCCTCACATGTAAGTTGTACTGCATAATCCGGCCTGAAGGAAACAGAGGGCCCCCTCAGATGTAAGTTATAGTGCATAATCCGTCCTGAAGGATGACAGAGGGCCCCCTCAGACGTAAGTTATAGCCTACTACATAATTCAGCGAGCGAGGAAGCTTAGGAGGGCCAGAAATCGGAAGAGCCCCTACTCTGTTGTTGGACTGCATAATCCAGCCCACTGCCGTTTCAACTTGATTATCGGATTATAACCAAAAATCCAAATAAAGCTATTATTTTATTTTAGCATCTATCATTGTAGCTTATATTTTTATTATTTCATTCATTATTATATAAATCATTTATTTGATTCGAGATAATCGCTTCATTGGGATTTTTGGTTCTAATTTGAATTCTCGATTGCTGGTATTTTTGCTCTTGGATCATATTTAAGTCAAATTCTTTGCTCCAACGGCTCAAATATGGAACTGCGTCCTCTATTCCTTCTTGAAATATACATCTCATCCGATTTTGCAAGAGCAGTCTCGAAAACACTGCAAACCACTTGCCATTTCAATTGAAATCATGATTGATTTGGATAATTTTCTACAAAGCTGCAACGGAGTTTTACTATTTTTGCAGTCATCTACATGCCCAAGCGTGTTGAAAAAAGAAAGCGTGATCATGAAGCCATTGCCACAAAGTGTCGTCGCCTGGATTCTTTTGGTGTGTCTTAGGTAGAACTATATGTTTCCATGAAGAAATAGTGTGCGATATCTACTACTCGTAGATACGTGTATATGATCATTCATATATCATACACATATGATCATTCATAATACTGCAATAATAAACACTATCTTCATCTTGGCAGGATTTATCGACTCCTCCAAAGCTCAAACCAGTCAACCTTCATCTCAAGCGACAATCGAAACTGCAAACACATTGGCAACTCCTGTTTTGGAGAATCTGGCTCCATCTACCAACAGCACGATTACCGCCAGTGTGACTACAGCTACAAGAAATATGGCAACTACCACGATGACTTCCTCTACTTCTATTTCTACAGATCATGTTATGGAAGAGTTAGCTAACGAAGACGTAATTCATTCTTCTTCTCTTCACAGTGTGTCTCAGTCCTGCTCTCTTGAGTCTGAATTACACCATAATGATTCGATTGTCATTACTTCATCCACTGACATGTCAGATTCATGTACGGCAATCGATAAACAGACCTTGTACTCCTCACGATCTGTAAGCCATGGAGATCCTTGTATCTCAGAAATTGATTCCTCCGTTAAGAACAAATTCAGGTGCGCTTGGTTAGAAGAAAGTTGTCTAGTGAACGGAGAAAGGATGTCGTTCAGCTGCTACTCAAAAATTGCTCAGCCAGGAAAGGTGGAATGTTCGATTTGCAGAGACAAGATAGACTATTCCAACTGTGGGAAAATGGCACTAGCAAGGCATTTAAAATATCAAAAGCACCAAACGGCATGGAAAGCAAAGCAGAATGATATGCGGCTTGATAAGACACATGAAGACACAGTCTGTCTTGAAGGACCTCCAAATCTGAAATTTGTGCCACTTTCTGACCGTGTGGCTAATGCTTAAGCAACCATATTTTCGGTCATTGCCGAGCATTCCTTGCCACTTTCCATTTCTCCGGTACTGATAGATTTGGCTAAGGAACTGTTTAAAGACACCCGGATGTTGCAAAGTTTAAGTATGGATCGCACTTCAGCCTCGTACAAACTGAATCATGGACTCAAAAAGACAATATTAGAAGGAACGGTTATGATTTTGAAGAACCACGCTTTCTCTCTGAATATTGACGAAGCAACGAGTAAGACTCACAAAGGAATTCTGGATGTGCTCGTCAGCTTCTGGTCTCCAACTGAGCAACAGATTGTAGTTGAACATCTCGGGGCCATTGAACTTACGACGGTAAATTCTGAGACTCTGTACGAGGCGCTAGTTGCATTGTTTGAGAAATATGGCATCCCTTGGTCGAATTTGCTCGCTATTATGATGGATTCTTGTTCCGTAATGCGTGGCACGAAATCAGGACTAGAAACATTGATCAGAAGACGGAAAGCACCGCATCTGTTAGATATTGATGGAGATTCTTGTCACCACATTCACAACGCTGTAAAGATATTGTGTAAACCTTTCAAAATGGTCGTAGAAAAATTATTGACTGATGTTTACGACGATCATTGCTTGTCAGTAGACTTGAGAGACATACTATCAAAAATGTGTGACATTTTGTCCGTCAGATTTACCAGACAAGAAAATTATGTTCCACATCGTTGGCTCTCTGTTTATGACGTAAGCGTAGATACAGTTTGCTTGTGGGATGCATACGTTTTGTGCTACTATGCTTTTCTTAACCAAGAAGAATCGAATATTTTCAGAGACCTCATTTCAGACGTATTGGACAAAAGAGACCTCTCAGATGATGCTATTCAATTACTTGAACCATTATGGAAGCAGCTGAAAATGAAATCAAGGAATTTCACTGAAAAGGGAAAAGAAAGAAAGAAACGAATCTGTGACAAGATATTTACGAACAATATGAGTACGCTTTTGATAATCAACTTCTATGTTTCAATCATGCCTCTGCTGAAGTCGTACGTTGTTCTTTTCCAGTCAGTCGATCCGATGATACATAAGCTTCATAATAATCAGGAGAGAGCTTTTCGAGATTTCCTATCTTGTTTTGTAAAGCCTTCGTATTTGTTTGATTGTCCAGTGAACCAGCTACAAGTTCTGAAGTTTGAACCTGATGTCCTACTGAAGCATCCTTTCATTGGAGATGTAGCTCAAAAAATCATCCATACGATGGGATCAAAACATCCTGTTGTAATAGATTTCCAACAGAATGTCATAGCGAGCTATGAAAGTTGTGCTTCCTATCTTCAAAGCAAACTACCACTTTCCAGTACCACATTGAGAACACTATCTTGCCTGGATCCTCTCATCAGGGGAAATAACGTGCTGCTGAATTATCTGACCAAACTGAAAGTCCTGGTGCCTCAGCTGTTGACCGAAGAAAAATCCTCAAGCTTGACACTAGAGATACACAGGTAAGTGTATTGATTTGTAGACAACGATTTCCATTATTCATACACGCAACCTATAGCAACTTGAGCCGAACTGATGAATTCCCATATTGGAATATCAGACACTGCATGATATCCCAGACCTATCATTAACTGTCATTTAGTACGGTATAATAACGAATAGATGTATTGATGGATAATGGTTTTGGAATTATTCTTAATATCGCATTGTGAATGCAACGCCCCAACACTTCTAATCCGAATGCTTTTCCGCGGCTGAGTTGATGTTCTGGATAGGGCAGACTAAGGAGACAAGGCTATATTAGCACGACCGGTAAGACGGCGTAGGCCAAGACGTCACATCGGGAACTCTATCGGCCGGTATACGTGTATGTAGAATATAATTTTTATGTGTATATTAGCATATGGAGTGAAAAATACACATATAAATTCGTAGAATTCGAGAAATCATCTAGACAAAGCTCGCGAAGATATTCTTCTCAAAGTTGCATAATCTAATATGTACAATGTACATGTATGTTTTCGCAGTTTCATGCTGGTCGACCTACATCAGGAGTAGCAGTAGTAAAACCGAAATTCATTCAGTGACAAAATAGGATTCAGAATGATGTTGGTTTCTTGATGTGATATTTGCGTATTCTCGTATCCGGATGTCGACATTTCACAAGATCAAAATGCCAATTTCTCGCATTTTATAATGATGCCTTGGTATCCTGAGAAATTGTGTTTTTTTGATTTATTTGATATACAAGTACGTCGGTTCCTTTCCTATTTCCATTCACTCAGATAATGTTTTATAATTTCAGATATGCCAGCTGTACAAGCTTGCCCGATTTCGATGATGAATCCAGAATTGATAAGTGGTGGAACGAAGTTCGCAATCTTAGTATCCATTTTCCACGGTCCTCAGATAGAATCTTCATTCAATGTGATGGGAGATATCCTGCATGCCAAGTCTTCGAACACAGGAGTGGATGCATACGAATCCTACCAAGTTGTTAAGTATCATCTCCGAACATCGATAAAAACAGGGATTACTCTTTGGGCAAGGGAAGACGCCAGAAGGACACCAGTCAATGCAAGCTTGTGCCGTAGCATAAAGATGTCCAGTAGTGTCTACAGGAAGCAAACCCGTGGACTCAAAACCAACACTTTGTTAAAATCTAAGACGCAAGAAAAGGCCGACTTCGCTCTTGCAGCAAAGAGAAATCGCAAAGATTTCATCATCAAAAAATATCAAAACTTGATGAAAGCAAGGAAATTGGCAAGATCATTTAGGAAGTGAAATCTAGATCCAAAAAATACGATACTTACTTAATAGTACGCTATTCACATTACCATCGATTCGCATTATCATCGAGGAAAGAACATGTCTAACGAACCGTAACCGGACCTAAACCATCATTAACTTTGTTAATCATCATTTGATGAGGACCTGATAAATAATAGATATTCTATACAATTTTTATTATAATGCGAAGTTTTATAGAATGCGAATGCGTATGATTTAACTGGGTATGCACATTGCAAATTTGATGAAATATCTTCAATGGTAATCTGAATAACCGAAAGTCTTTTCAGTGTGGTTCCATAACATGTTGACATGGTCATGATATTCAAATGTCCAATGACAAAGATTAACGTTGGCAAAGATGATGATTTGTTGTGTCCAGTAAAATGGGCTCAGTGATAGTCGTTTCTTGTACGTAAAATTGTTTTTAAGGAATTATCGTTTCTAAGAGTTTCACTTAGCTGGATCCTAGCATTACTTTGTTTTCTGATTTTATTCATTATGTACTGTAGGCCTTTTGTATGGACCGATACTAGCGAATCGGATGATCTCGTTCGTATGAAGAGTTTTACATCACGACCTCATGACGCAATTTTTATTTACGCACAAACCGATGCCGTTGCAAAATTGACTTGCTTGCTACGTGTATAAGGAACATTTGGTTTCGAGGAAAGTTTACTGTCCATCCTTTGCTTTGTTTTTTATTTTGTGAGTATTTCTTAGAAACTTGTTAGCATGGTAATTGAAGCTTTACACAGTTTGTGTCATCAAACATTGTTTTTTTTTAAACCGATCACCGTATACATTCATTGTATCATGTCTGTCCATATCATGTAGATGTTTCCCTATTGTTCTGACAACATTGTTTTCAAAGTTGATTCTGTTAATTATGAAATAAACCATTTTAACATTTCTGTACTTTTAAAACAATCAGACCCATGTATAGTTCATGATATCCGCCAGTAAGCGATGAAGTATACCGGTATTTGTATGAGTGTTATGTAAGAAATCTGAAATCAATCGCATATTTGAATCAATTCTGTAAATTGCACAATTTCAGTGGGACGAATAGTTTTCTCAACTGTATGTATAAAGAGAAAACAACTCGTTACACTGAAATTGTGGTTATTTACGCATGTGGCACCTTCCTTGCAAATATGATTATTGTGATTGATTCATTATGATTCAATGCAAGGTTTTGATCATAGGATTTGTCAGATGGGTTTCACTTTCACCCACATTTATACACGTAGACCTATACACTAGTTCATGGACTACTTAGTGCTTTGTTTTCGTTTGTGTCCCTTCATTTTTTGTTTATTACATAATTGTACCAGGCAATATGTGAATGTCCCAAATTGATGGTTCTACTGTTAATATAGCAATGACTTACTACTGGGCCCCCCTCGAAAATTGGTTTCCTGATTATTTTTTTGTCTGGTCAATCACATCCCTAAGTGAAGCAGGCATAGGTATCTTAATATATTTGCTATCCCGATATAGCTAGCAATGTAACGCGTTGATTGAAGCTGAACCGAAATTAAATCGGGACTACAATTTTCAGTAAATTCTGGAATTTCCACAAATGAACCAAAAATTTTGTTGAGAAATTCGTCCGAAAATTCTATAAAAATAAAGTAGGTATGGGCATCAGGAGTTTCAAAATGTCACAAATAGGGATGTGTTCATTTCTTGCAAGTTATTTATTTCTGCTTTCAGCTTATCAAACATTTTGTAAGAGCTTTTGACCGATTCAAAATTCCACATTCTAGCACAAGAACCTCTGTTGCTGACTGTTTGACAATGGACCACTTACAGAGTGTGGCAATTACAGAATTAGTCAACTTGCTCGCTCAGTCTTGAAAGCTCAGACTTAAACAATATAATTCCGTGTTGGCATTGAATTTCATTCCATAATGACATTCTAGCAAAAACATTTTTTTCGCTATTTGAACATCGTTAATAACAGGCACTCGTTGAAAAAGAGAACACGCACGTGTTCAGCAAAAATATATGCATTAAGGAAAATCCAAACGAGAAAAAGCATTCTAATTGAAGTGAGTTCGTAATTCTTAATTTCCTTTTTCTTATTTCGGAATGCCTATCAAAATTCCAATTTACCAAATATTTCAAACGCTCATTATGTTAGTAGCAAAAGGGCCTTCATTCGAATTCATAATCTAAATTGGGAATTTGAAGTAATGTTATTGTTATTTCTTTTATAAGCCAATATTTCTACTACTAAGCGTCGTTATCATCAGAGCATATAGACTAAAATATTTATAATCGACCAATTTCGGTCGAAAATTCGTGGAAATTTTTTCAGTGGGATACATTCTGACATTTTGGGGCAGTGACTAAGTATGCCTTCATTCGCAATCATGAAATTCAAGTTGACCTCAATTGAGCATAATGATATGCCCAAACATTTTCAGTATAGTACTGTGACAACTAAAATGATGCACAATGCAATTTCATTTTTTAGGGCCAAACAGGCATCAAAGAGCGAGAAAACACAATCCGTGAAAATTGAAGACGATCCAAGTGTGAAAAATGAAGTGAAAGACTCTAAAAATGGATCTGACTCATTGTTCAACACATTTTCGAAGATGAAAGGGTACAATTCCTCTGTAAAGCCGAAAGATGAGCCCTCTGCATCAAAAAATCTCGCGTCGATTTCATCGAAAAAACCTTCCTCTCTTCTTCCCTCCTCAATAACTCGTCTTAAAAGTGACGCTGAATCTCGAGCCAGCTTGACTGCACGTCTTCAAGAGCGTTTATCTCCGTCGAAATCGGGTGTGAATCGAAAAACGCTGAAGCCTCAATCTCCCGTCCGAATGCTCCATTCCCCTTCCAAGTTATCCAATGGAGAACATCGCCCCTCTTCTCCCAGTGTACATATGTCTCCTAGTAAACAGTTGCAGCTGCAGCAGCAACAGTCTAACCGTCGCAATCGTAGAAAGCAGCAATTTGTGGCATTGCTTAATCCTTTTACAGAGAATGGAAGTAGCAGCGATGAAGATCCTGAGGTGATGCCATTATGGGTAAGTTATGTTACCCAGATTTAATTAAGAATTCATTACCTTCGAAATGTATATAATAGTCGAGGAGTAAGTTCATTGCAATTCTACTTGTGCTCCGCAAAAAGCACACTCGTTAAAAAATGTATAAAATTTGCATGGCGAATTTCCGTACCTTCTCAGGTACACGTCGTCAGGCAAAAACATAAGAGAACAGCTAAAGCAAAGTTTTACATAGCGGTAGCAAAAACAACACACTTATTCATCGCTGTCATTCCTGTTTTTTGCAGGGTCGTGTAAATTATATATAACTTTTTGAAAAAACATAATACTGGATTCGAAGAACTTGTTTTCTTGAGCAAGAGACAAAGCTTTCAATGGACGGGCTATTTATATTGAAAGAAGTGCGCAAAGATGCCCAGGCTAGGTTAACTCAGGTGCACAGACTTCGTCTTCTGTTGAGATTTGTGAGCGCATTGTTGTCAATCGTGAGCGATAGCTTTGCGCTGTGGCTATGAGGATCCTTTGTGTATTATGAGAGTTGTTTTGTTGGGTCCTTTAGATCATTGGTGAGGTGGGGTTGGAGCATAGGGTCAAGTCCAAATGGTCTCATGAAGACTATCCAAGGGAAAGTCACAAAAACGTTTTGCCGAATGCTCAATAATCTATCGCAGTTTGAAAGTGGACAGACTGTAGAGACTATTGACTCTCAGGCTAAAATTTCAAAGCAGACACCTATGCAATTTCTGAAAAGGTTTGTTATTAAAATTTTACTTTTCTGCTTTCCATTAAACAGTTCTGAAAAGACGATTTTGACCGGGAGACGGAGCATGTCTTTTGCGGTCTTAATGTTATGGTGTGTGACCGTAATGGTGATAAGTAGTTGGGAAGGTATGTATGATGTGTAGTAGTATCGCAAGGAAGGTCCATAACATTGTATACCATGTATATAAGACTGATATCTTTGATAATGCCCAGAAATTCATTAACGGCCCGGAAAATTCATGGCCTGGAAATGAAACCATAGAAATATTTCGCAACATGGCATACAATGATTATGACATCTACATTTTTCGGGCTGTCAATGGCAAATTGTCGGGCCGCTAACGCGGCCCTCTAATTTGCCATTGACGCCCTCAAAACATAGCTGTCATCATATCATTATAAATGATGTCAGTGATAATACCGACAAACCAGGCTTTCGGACCCGCCTGGAGCTGTGGTAGCAAGCCGGAGCAATTAAGAGGAAGTGACCGATATGGTAGTTAGCATCGTTGAGGAGCATCCGGAGTATACATTAACACAAATCAATGATAAATTGATGCTCCGATTGCCCGAGAAGCGTCGTGTTTGTGATAATACTGTGTCTAGCATGCTACAGGGCCGTATGATAACTCTCAAGATGATTCGTGTAAAGCAAGAACGTCTTATAATGGTGGAATGGTTCCTGAACAATGCTCAATTAGAAAAAAATTTCATTTATGAAAGTTGATTTCGATAGTGGATCAAAAGAAATTTCGGAAGGTCACCAGCTGGCGAAGAACGGTACGGCAAATGAACGCGACGGGCTCCTCTAACATGTCGGTAATTTTTGCAGTGTCTAATCTACATGGGCTGGTCCACCATGATATTCGGGGAGGATTTCGATCCGAGCATTTTAAGTCATTCTTAATGAACGCTTCCCAACAAGTGATTACAAGAGAAGTTGTCTTCATACTTTACAATGCTCCATGCCATGCTCGCGCCAGCGACGCTGTTTTTGGAGAGAATCACACTTTCCGATATCAGCCTCCATACTTTCCATTCTTCAACCTTAGCGAAGAATGTCTTTTTCACTCTGGAAAGCGAAGTTAAAACGACTTTCTGCTGAAGTGCGAGACCAGTTACTCGAACAACCACATCAAGTTTAGATGGCCACTGTGACTCAATTAGCCGATCAAGCAGTGTCCGAGATTACAATCGAGATGGTCAATAACTTTCATGATCATATACTTAACGTACTATCTTGTTTACGAAGAGATGATATTTTTGTGCAATAAATCTTCTCTCTATTAGAATTCATGTTTTTCGTTATTTAACCAGTGACTATTTCGTCTGTTAAAGCTCTTAATCTGTGATGAGTACATTGGTTAATTACTTAGGCTTGACTCTCTAGTCTACGTAACGGTTGTCCTGCCCTAGAAAAAAATTTGCTGCACCTGCCAAGCAGGGTCTCATGGACCCCCATTGCTCCAATGTATAATTACTTTTTGATGCAAAGTAATCGACTCAATTTCATAATCACAAACTGTGAAACGCACTAATGTTGTAAACGTTATTTTGATAATGAAAATCATCCATGACACATTCAGAATGCCGTTTAGGGCTGTCATCAGCAAGAATAATGTATAATTTAGTACATCAATATCAGCACTTTAATGGCAAAAAAAAGTTTGATGATGCCAATCAAGTCGCGTTCGATGAATGTAGCAAAACTCTATACTGAAAGCATAATTACATACGGTGACATACGAAATACATGGATCAAAAAAATTTTAAGATGTTTGCATAACTAGCGTGTGCATGCACCTCATCATGCTAGTTGTACCTACTCTCTTTCTGGAATATGATCACAATTTGCTGAAGAAAAGGAGAAGCAAAATCTTGATCTGTAATGAGAGCAATAGGAGCTGCTAGAATGCCTGACTAAAATTGCAAAAAAACTGCACATGTAGGCCTATATAAATCTGGAGAATGTGTTATTTTCAAGAGTTAGCTGAATTCAATCATAACCATTGTGTGCATGGCATGTAAACGATGTTCATGCGGCACTACTTGATGGGGACAAAGAGAATTCGCTTTTCTGTCTTCTCCTGAAATCTGTGTTGGTCAATCTAATATGTGTGCATGATCGCATCCAAGGGAGTTGAGGACATATTCTCCGTTTGTATACATACACATGAAGTTTCGCCGCTGATTGCAAATGTTTTTGCCAGTATTTAGGCTTCATAAAGCTGGTATAGGCTACCCGAATTCTTTGAGGAAGCAATTATGTATAACCTGCTCGCGTCAGGATGGTCCAAGTTGCAAATTATGCTCCCATTTCGTATAGGCCTGTGGGACCGATCGTCTGCCTTATGGCTTGCAGATTTTATGGTCTAGGAGGAATTTGTCTGCAAAATCCTAACCATGCTATTGTATGTACTCATGGATGGTGATTGTCCTTGTGTTGCTTTTTCCCCCGAGAAGGAACATTGGATGGAACTACAGCTTCTTTATTCTAAAACGAAACGAAAAAGGGCGGTACATTAGGCCTATTCGATTTCCTGCTTGCAGGTTTCTAATATTGTAGGTAGCTACCACGTGGATAAAGACATTTACATATTGTTTCTTTCGAAAACGTGTTGACATCTCCACGAAAAAGTTTCCACTGATCGGGTCTAATCACAGCCAGGTATCAGGTAATGAGTACCGGGTACCTACATCATATGTGATATACGCATCAGCTGGTAACACCGGGATGGAATCTTAATCTTGGATCTTCTATCTACATACACACTATGTCATTTCAACTTTGTTGTCTTACTGTTGGCCGTGTCATCTTCGAAATCAACCGCTTCAGTAGTATAGTGGGAATTCGTTACCCGGCACTATCTTATTTCGGCCTACTCCTCACAAGTGACGTACACCGATTAACAGAATCGATAGAAGAAACGTCAATATAGTCCAGTTTCATTTATCAGACCAACAGCTGATCATCATGGAGTGTTAGCAAACTCACATATGAATAAATATTCCAAGAGAGCACGGATTATAGAAAGAACTCGACGAGTCCAGGAGACCCTGCTTGACAGGTGAAGCACTTTTAGGTTGTTGCATTAAAACATGATAAATGACAGTCCAAGCTTCACATGTGACTTCACCGTGTCAATTCATGAAAAGTCACGGAAGGGCTTTCGAATACATTCATTATTTATCTTTCTTCAGTTGATTGAATTTTGAGAAATCCTGAAAGACCCTGCAAAACAGGACAACCGTTAAGAAGACCGCCTATTTAGCTGTTGTATTGATGAAATTCGCCTTATATTATTGAACATTAGCTTCTGTTATTGAAATGAGAAATTCCTTATCAATGAATTGCGCTGACTTGTATTATGGATCTGAGATTTGTACTTTTGACCTGAGACTATCGCTATGACATTGATTTCAACTGGCGGCTATTGAATTTAGAAGTTGTGTTAATGACTTGGAAATGGCGTGTTACTTTTTGGGTTTGCACGTTTGTTGGACACCCTGTTTAAGAAAAAGTGTGCGTCGTGCACACGATCGAATTCGACTGCTAACTGAATCATCATCGCCAACGCCAACAAACTGCTACGCAGAAATCAAGTTGAATATCATGTCGGACATGTTTCGCGTAACCGTGCCATGTTGAAATGGGCCTAAGCACACTGCTCCATTCCCACCAGCAAGCCTTCCTATTTTTTATAGCTTCCATTCATGTAGAATTTGCGTTATTACCGATAGTACCAATGTATGCATTCGACCATATTTTAACATGAAAATGGCTACTGCTATTGAAGCCCTTATCTGAGTGTCATTCTCAATATTTCTATTGTTAAAGTACTAACGCTTCATTTTAATTTCCAGGGCCTTGATGGATCGCGAAAACCAAGGTAGCATTCATTCTCCACTCAGGTATTATGGGCGACCTCATCTGATGAGTCACAAGGCATGACAACAAGCGCTCTGAAGCCGCTGAAATGGAACAAATCAGCTGGTTGACTTCATCGAGTGCTTCTTTTATCCGATCTTATATTGAAACTGTTGAACTGCCAGGCTCATTTCTGTATTGCCTCTTGTGTTTCATGTTGAACCCGGAGGAACTTTGCGTACGGTTACAGTATGATGCCATTATTGGTCGATTTTAAATCATGAACATTTCATGTACGTAATGAAATCGAGGGTTTGATGTATTGAAATACTGATTATATATCAGGACTATGTAAAAATAAGTATTAGTTTTGCACAAATTTGGTTCAAATTATTGTACATTAGGTGTCATGTTCCTAATTATACAAATTGTTATTTGAGTTGAGATTATGAAAATTGGATAAATTTTTCATAGACTCGAAAGTGATTGGAATAAAGGACAACCCATTCAATTCTGAAATCAGGAAGGTTTCATACCTATAATTCAACTCCTTTTCGAAAGGCATGACGTTAATTAATTGTATCTCTGACTCAGTCATTTTGGCAGCTTCCCTCCACTTGTCTTTTCCACGATGCAACTGAATATTGATGAAATCGCAGTCCATCATTTTCCTTGCTGAGTTAATCCTTTTCATCTGGTTTCCAAGGAAAAAGTTTGATCTGTCATGAACACCGATCCAATTGATCATCCTTGCAGTGAGTATAGACTTCAATTTTTTGTGCTCAGTAGCATTGTTTCAAGATGATCAGATTGATTTGTTAGAATCGACTCTGTAAATATAAGGTAAGGTTGTGTATATTGAGAAATGAAATCAACTGTCAAAACTTTGTTTTATGTTGTTTGCCTCGAGTTCATCGTTATTTTTGAAAGTTGATGTATTGATGTTGATATGTGACAGATAATGATCTTCTGTGCAATACGATTGTGCCACAAAAAAATGACTTCTATCTCAGAACTGTTTTATCATTGCTTCCCCTAAGATTGCTTTCTTGTTTGGTTACTTGTTGTGATGCATGAAGCGTCCAAAATATTGTAACGAGTTTTTACTGTGATAATAGTATTTTTTGAGGAATAGTGCACAGAGACAAAAGTAAATGATTATCCTCAAGATGAGCTTATCACTATATTCCGGGTTAAAAACGAGATATTGTGCAATTTAGATGACTAAATTGTTCTCTACAGCCAAAGGCTGACATCCTTTTATGTCTCTCTACTATTCGTGTAACAGCACTGCAGGAATTCTAGAAATGACGTATTTCTATAAAACGTAGAGGAGACTTGAATATGGCGTTCCCTAAGCGTTCTTGTGATTTTTTACCAAAGTAATTCTTCTCGTCCAGGAGAAAATCAGGGCAACAAGAGCGTATCAGCCAACTCTCTTCTAGGAATCATTAGGAAAAAATTAGAAGCGATTTAGTAAAAAGTACCAGAAGACCAATACCACGGCGATATATCGGCTTCTATTTCCATATCAGTGTACATAAAGCAGTTATTGTATGAAATTCGAAATACTTCATCCTGAGATCGTCGGCAAATTTTTTTGAAGTCACTTAGGTGTAAATTTTGAACACTTGGCGAACATTTTGTACTTTTCTAGCGAGATGCATCAACCTTCAATATCTACAGCTTTTCATAAATATCTATACATCCATAGATGTTGACGCGATAATTGGAAGTAATGGCCTACGAACAAACAGGTTTCGTAAGCCCTGTGTGTCGAAGGGGTAAATTTTTAAATTAGGGTAAAAACTAGAAAAAACATTTTAAGTGGATCGGCCTATTTCAAAACAGCTCATCTTTAAACAAATTCCCCTTTCCTATCATTACAGTTGCTAATGTTACTACTTAAAACAAAATGCAGCAACATTTACTTCGACATATCTACAATTAGAGAATGTCAAACTGCTATGGTAGCGTCAATGAATTTTGAATTCCTTTACACAGCTGTAGCTCGACAGACAGGCACAATTTCTTTCTCTCGCAGTCAAACTTGTTATCAACTGTGGACGTGCCACCACTTTTTGCGCTTTTTTGAAATTGCGCATAGGGAAATTGTTTTTATAACTCCAAACGTGCATGGTACAGCTTCAGCTTTCTACCAAACTAACCATATTTTTTGGATTTTTTTCTAGCTATATTTTTGATACTAGGGCCCGCCAAAAATGGCATAACACTGCCACCAGTGGCGTCTGCTCCGTACCTGCGAGGCCTTCGACGCATCCTCAAAAATAGTTTGCCAACAGCATTGATAAAAAAGAAATGTCATCATTCATTAGATTTCATTTAAATTTCATGGCTTCTCGTGATAGCTGTGTACCCTCTCCGTCTCAAAATCAGACGCTCAACCTCAGAGTGAACAGTTTAGCAGCGCGTGCTCGAATCACAGCTGTTTTCTTCGAACAATTAAACACTCTGGGGGTGTGTTAGACGGAGTATATATTGATGTTTAGACATCGAAAGAGAGTTGTGTGCGTGTAAGCGCACGCGCCCGCACCAATTGGCTTCCCCGATATAGCCATAATGCTTTGCCTTCTCCAATTTTTGTAATGAAATTCTACGCAATTCTTGATCGAGGCACGATGCCTTAATAGAAAAGGAAGCGCAACCCAATTGTTCCTTTCTGATCGCTTCTTGTCAGAGTGGCCATCTACGTCAACAATAGCAGATGACTGACGTCCAGACGAGACTGCAATCAGATGATGAGCGTTCGCCAATGAGTGCAGAGTAATGCATCTGACTCGAACACTCAGATTCGGTAGAATTCCATAATATGTTTCTACGTGATTGATGTGACGCTATGTTTATAGTAATCTAGATGAGGTGATGCACGCCATTCGTCCGAAGGGATTTTTGCATCACTAGGTGACACGCCACGCGTAAATCACGGAACATACCCATCATCCGTGGTTAAAGATATCTATTCTACGTGCGCACATACGCGCTGCACTAAGAGTCAGAAATCACTTGATCGGATGCTGTTAAAACATGGCGAATGTTTGTGAATACGCGCGGGCGAGCGTTTATAGTTTGTGCTTCGTCTACGGTTGTCTGCGTTGCCGCTTGAACCGCTGAGCATGAAATTGAGGTCCTATATCACATTGCTTAGCCTCTGATACATGCAGACGCATGAGACGCGAAGTCTATGTAACAGGACTGCCGACAGATGTTGAAGCAATTACGCGTAGTTTAGAGAAGAAATTCAAGTTCTCCGTCGAATTTGAATTTCATACGAGCAGGGTCCTGAGCTAGAGGCCAAAGAACTTAAATCACCCATATTAGTCCCGCCTCCCCTACCGCAGTTGACGGTATATAAGAGTACTATGATCGCACGGAACTTCAAATGAGCGCCTGAACAAGTGTCCACATGTTTTATGCAATGAGTCTACGGGCGGGTTTTCCCGCGACTTCATTTCTTCCGGTTTTCCCACTCTCCCTCCGATAGTTATTTCTTCCATGTCACTCCTAGTCCTCACGCTCTCCAACTATATTTCCTAAGTTAATAACCCAGTCAAAAAAAAATTCCTGGGCCATTAATGGCCCATGAATGGGAGCGACACAAATGCCATTGATCAGCCATGAACGAGCCGGTCATTCCCCATTAGAACACCAGGAATTACCCAGCCACCTCTCTTCATTTGCCATGAAACCTTGCAAAAGCCAGTCATTATACGGGCATACCAGTGAACATCCAGTCATTCCCCACTAAAGCACCAGGAATTAGCCAGCCATTAATTAGCCACTAAAACCCCAGTCATTATACGGACATCCAGCTATTTACCAGGAATTAACCAAGGACGCCATCAATAACCCAATAAGCATAATTGGCGGATTCGCACTATACTTACAAAATCCAGTTACCATACGGACATGCCAGTAAGTATCCTTTTCTTTACCACGATTCAGCCAGGATGCCTCACGGGAATGCCCGTGCTTTCACTCTATCTACTGGTTAAAAACGCTCAATATAAAGCCATGACAGTACCTAAAATCCAAGCCTTTCACTATCGTTTAAGGCATGTAAAAAAGGATAGAGCTCCAAATATAGAAAAACATATTCTTATTTTCATAATCTGGCACAGCAAGAGTATCATTATACAAGGGGTGTGCTAACTAATGCAAACTCAACATTAATACCGTCTTATAAAGATTGCTTGATAATAATCTGACTCTAAATATGATGCAACTACAAAACAAACGGTACAAAAATTAACGAAGTACAAATTCTCTTTGTCATAAAACTAATCGTCCCTAAAAGGACGAAATGATGTAAGCGACCCTTTCACGAAAATGAGGTTTTTGCACATTCGCATGATCAGTTTAGTCCCTACAACATACCTGAATCTTGCGTTTTCAACTCAACTAGCAAAAATTGGCTTCGAAGCCAATTTTTGCTAACCGGTACAATAACGCTCGTGAAAAGAATGACTTTTCCTATCTTTTCAATGTAATGTGAAATCTTTCTGCTCTACTGAAAAGTACCAGTATGTCGCTTGTACCACTTCGTCCTTTGAGGGAGGTCATATAAATCTTTATAATCTAGAACAAGCCGATATGGATGGAAGGAGATAACGATTTCGTCTTAGGAAATAACATCACAAGAATACACAAGCTAAAAATCCAGCATCTGTATTCAATTATAGAATCACAACCAGAAGTCAAATCTACTTCGCCATAGAAATGCAAACGATTGAGAACATTTTCACTATTTATGTCATACCAAATTATAAAAACTTAGGGTTTCTGTTTTGCGAAAATTTAAATACAATCTTATATATTTAGCGATTTGCTAGATTTCGTACACAAGTTAACTTGAATGAAGGTAATGCAAGTTACAAAGATGGAATGATCCGCTTGATATCAGTCGCTTGCACTTGAAGGGCGAAGTCTATTGGACATCTAGTAGCGAATATCTGACTTCAATTAAAATCAAATGGCAAAACAGGTCATTTAACAATGGTGGACTACGTGAAGGTCATGACAGAGCATTTTTGATGTATTTCTTTCTGAATGAAATATCGTATAAATTAAATCTGTAGCAAACATTATGTTCTGTATTAAATAACAATAATATGCTCATTTTGAACCGCATCCATCGTTGTTATGCTCAGAGCAAAACTTAAACAGTAAGGATAAATGTCAAAGTTAAACTACGAAGGCGTTATTCTAAAATCCCTTTCAAAAGTAATTCTTAAGAAATTCTAAAACACTTACAAACTAAAAAAGGTACAACTAAACACGCTTTTATAAAAATTAACAAAAAAAGTTCACGATCATTTTAACACTTCAATCAGCAGCATCGGCAGATTTACAGGCCACTATTCGTCTCTTCCGACCGCCATAACGATCATGTGCTCCTGACAAATATCTTGATATAGCCTGTTCGGCTTCGTGCCCGTTTGCTTTCGACAGTATCTTTACTGCAGCTGAAAGAAAAAAAATTTCTGAGGAATCAAGAAAATCACTCATTTCTCGGCAAATCTCATGCCAAGCATACGTTAAATCACAATTATGCAACGATTGATTTAAGGACAAGCCAAGTATAACTCGCATTGAAATAACATGTAATTCAAAACAATTTCTAGCAGATTCCCAAAATCCGAAAAAACAGACACCTCGAACTGTTCTGAAACATTATTTCTTATTTTCTAGAGTTCTGATATCAATTATGATTTTGAAATGATGCAAATAAAAGATGGTAGCTACAACAGAGCATCATTGCACAATTGAAGATAAATGTGACACACATCGAATTAAATTTTACAATCAAATAAATTAAGGAATGACCATTAAAACTAGGTTGTGCAAATATGGATGCATTCCGTTTATAATTTATAGTAATTACTTCCACCGTTTTCAAATCGTATCTTAAAGATGTACTCCGGATGATTTTTAACATGAATCCGTTGGAAGAGAAGTCACTCACTCGATCGTGTGTGAAGTTGGCGGAACCACCCAGCGGAACCGTTTTTTTGTTACAGTGAGATTCTATTCGAAAACACTTCTACTTAATCAATTTCAGCCTCCTGATAACGAAACTGCGATCAGATTCGACGAATTCGCAGTCGTGTCTGAGAAATTTAAGTTTACAGGATAAAAGTGATTCCGTTGTTAAGTTAGCAGAACTGACTTCTTAGTTTCGCTGATATGCGCAGTAAATCAGTTATATTTTGACACTACCTAATCCAATTTGTTGCGGTGATACACGTGCCACCATTTCCAGCTTACCACTGAAATAACAAGCGCAACTGCACTCTTATATGGTAATGCACATATCAACGCAAATTAATGGAGCAGGTCCACTTCACTGTAGAGATTTGAGTAAGAAAATATTGCATGTAGAATAAAAGGAAGCTGAACGTCACATGAATACATTTGAAGTGTCTTATTGAAGGAAGCTCCTACAGTGCAAGTGTTTACCCTAGAGGCAATGGTCTCGAAAATCTGTAATTGTACTTTCAATGCTACGAATTGTGCACGCTTCTTCCGGTCACTCAATAGTGATCAGTTGGCAGCAACTCTACTTCAACTTCCATACTGCTGAAAATCTTATGAAAGTCAAGATGCAGCATTTTCAACCATCATGCACGGATTGTGTTGCTAGACACCAACTTTTAAGCAGCAGCTGACAGATGAAAACACATTGAATTTGGACTAATGAACACTACTATTACTACTATCATTATTATTGTGAGGGACGAAGAGTATACATGTAGGATTGATGCTAATTAGGGTTTGATAATTTCGTATTAAATTAGAGTACAGGAATTAATTAACTTTCATTTCATAATAACGTCCTAGTTTGAGGCATCAGATGAGCCAATTAATAATCTATTGTGCGCTGCGGGGATGAGTGGGCAGCCAGGCTATTGTGTTGAGTTTTGAGTGCTTAGTCACTGTGGTCGCGGTGGCCTTTGTTCTGTTGAGTCTTGGCTTGTTTGGAGTGGTTTGTAAATATTTCGGTGCGCTGTCCGCTAAGTTTGTTGTTATGCCTGAGGTGTTGACGTTTGCTTGAGTCTGCATGTTGATTTGTAATCTTGGTGGACGAATAGCAATCTGCGATACCTGGCAGTGATAAAAACTAGTGCCTGGAGTGAGACAAGGCCCCCCTCTCGTATGTTCGCGCTGAGATTGTAGAGATTATCTTGTGCCTGTGATCCTGCGGCAATAAAGTTGCGTCCACAACCCCTATCGCTTTCTCTTACTATCGACTGAGGCGAAAAGGCTATAGGCCTATTTGAACGCTACCGCAATTTCGTGACAATTATTAACAGGTGCAATGCAAGCAATTACTCACATCCATGTATGATGAGATGGTCAACAATAGTCTTACCTATCATCGGTGGGAAGAGCTTCTTCACAGAGATTTTCTCGCCTTTCCCAGTTTTGTTCAAGCTGGAGATCATGGGTGAACAGCATGTTTACCACATTCCTCGTCGCTTGAAGAATGTTGTTGCCACCGGCAGTGCACAACCAGCTGACCTGAAAATTTTACGCGATTTTGTAATGCGATCGTCGTGTAATTATCAACCACTAAGAAATTCCCCACCCAGAAACGTCAGCCATTACTGCAAATATTGCTAACAAAATGTTATGAAGGGCGACGTTTTGAAGCAGCGATCCCAATCAGATCCGAAGATTAAACACGAATTAAATCCCAATTAATATCTGGAAAATCGTGAATAACCGAGGTTTGAATGCATAAATTTGAAATATTTGTATCAGAATAATTTCGCTAAAAATCCGGAATGCTGTATTTCTCCCGATAATTGGAAAATCTTGGTTTGAAGTCTAACACATAATGCCGATCGTGACCAATGAAGGCAAATCTAGTAGCTGCATGGCAAACACTTACGTACATATGTGCATGCCAGTACCTCAATTACACAAATTAATGGACACAGGTTTACATTCAACTTCCATGACTTTTCAATCAGACTTCCGATCGGCATTATCTTGAAACAGATGCTTCAAGATAGGAGAAGCATTTCATCTCAAGCAATAGACCAAAGCACCCGCAAGTACCCGTGAAAGTCAAATCACTCAAAATATTTGAGATTATTTTCGGGCATTCGGGCAATATTCTGAAGAAAAAATTCGGGCTCAGGATCACTGCTTTAACAGATATGCTGCCGAAGGACTGTTGAAGATCTACCGGAATGTGTTAGCTTCTTACCAATTCTTTTTCATCGCTTGCTGTCATTGATGTTAGAAGGTGCTGTAGCTCCACGACATCTCCTAACGTACTGAATCTCGTCTCATTTGGCTCATTCGTGCGAGGGCGCGTTTCTGTGTTGCAGTTACATCTAGTCTCCCGCAAAACCACAAGTTCTGCTCTTATATGAGCTAACTGCTTCAGAACTCGTTCTGAAAAGAAAAAAGTTGAAAACATGTTTTACATTCAGATATTTTTCATTGGAACTTTTACCAAGTTGGATGTTGAGTAAGCTAGAACAAAACCCAACAATCAAGGACAGGTTGATTTCCTTATGTATCTACAGTCCGTTTCATAAAAAGTGGATCATCCTAAAATTTGACTAAATAAAACGTAAGTATGATACAGAAAGCATTGATACAGAAAGCTATGATACACTAACGGTTCTTAAGAAGCTAATATTTTGTGGCCCTACCCTTATTGTCAATGACATTACCAATTTGTCTAGGCATTGATTCAATGATATCGTTGATTTTTGACTGATCTAACTTTCTCCACTCTCTTTTTAACAGTGACATAAGTTGTGATACGCCATCTGTAGGTAGCAGTGAACGACGAACGTTACGTTTTTGGGATTCAGATCAGGAGAACGAGCTGGCCAAGATAATGTCCTAAGCCCTAATTGAGACTTGCATAAGTTGACTCTACTATGGAACACGAAGTCCAGTTAATCACATGTAGCAGTTACATTATTGTTGATGAATAATGGTGCTATACTGGCTCTGATTGACCGATTTTCTTTATTTTTGTTTTGCTTGATAGCTTTTGGCTTGTAGAACAACATATTACATAACAAAGGAATGTGTGGTGTCCGTGGCACAGTGGTTGCGTACTTGGACTAGCGATCTCATGGTCCAGAGGTTGAACCCGGAAAGTGTCATTGGAAGTCGGCAGGAAGGGCATCCGGACTACAAAGCACCACAACGCTCCAAACAAAGTCTGACTTAAGTCAGCACCGTCCAAGGCCACAGTAGGGGTAAAAAGTGACGTAAAATCCGTAAAAAAAGGAAACAAATGTAATTTTATAAGAGTGAGGTATGATTTTGTAAAACATTGCTAAATGAAGATCAAATTATATACTACTTTTTTATCTATAACAGGAAAACAACTCAATATTCATGCTTGAAATTTCCAACAATGATATTAGTAAGCACAACTGACATATCTTCCAAATTTCAGAGAAATTCGTTCAAGTTTGGCGGAGTTAGACAAAGTTGAAGTTAAGGCGATGTTTAAGGGTGATCCATTTTTTATGAAACAATCTGTATAAAAAAACATCAGATCGTGGGGTAAAAGAAAATAACTCACCTTTGAAAATGTCGTCACTGATGTTGGTCAATACTTTTCTGTCCGCAGGCTTTTTCCTCTCGCTAAATTCTATTGGCGGATTCGATGGCAGCTGCTCCTAAGAAGAGTAATATTGGAAATGATTAATTGGAATCATGGTAACAATTAGCGCTTTGCACTAAGTGCGGTGATGGCTGCAGTTATCATAACTTATCTGTATTTGTTTTTTACTTATTGATAATTTGATTGTTAACACGGTTCACTAGATGGTGAATGAGTGTTTCGGTACGCAAGGTCAGTAAGTCCAAGGTTGACTGACGGAATGTTTCTCAACAGAAGACATACATACTACTAGCCGTAGATGGCCCCGCTGAAAAGAACTGGTGTGGGTTGCGAACCATCTATTTGTTTGAGAAAAATAAAACAATTCAAAAGTGTAGGTTTCATTTTTCCACCGGGATATGAATAGTTTTGAATGAGCTCATTTGCTATAATATTTGATAGTTGCCGAGTCAAATACGTGTCAACATCATAAACAATGAAATTAGTCATTACCTGCTCTTCCATCATGGTGCTCTGAAGTAGTGGCCCATCAACATCAGTGTCATCATCAGTCTGCAAGAGACAGAGCATCTTTAAAGTTAAATACAATGCATAGCTCATCGGAATTACCGTAAATCCTCTATTTGAGCGCCACATCTAATAGAACGCCACTATGAGGGAAAAGTTGAAAAATTGATCGGCATGGCGGTGAAGTAGAGGTTTTACCGTAAGTTCAATACAAAGCGAGATAGTGAGACATGACATAAGGGTTGCAAAGTTGAGCGATTGTCAGTTTAACGATGTAAGCAAGTCCAAGGGAGATCATTTTAGTATTGTATATGGGCTATCTGTCTGTTGCACTAGCAGAAATAAGCACCAATAACAACATATCCGTTTGGATGGCTTCCTCACCTCTGATATACCTCAGAAGTACATGCAAATTTCTTGCTAGCCGTTATTATCAACTGATGAGCTCATTAACTATGCTGAAGGGGAAATTCCCGCATCTTGTCATGTGAATTCATTCTTCATCTGTATTTGCAAGAAGTGGAAACGTCCTAGATATCCAGGATTTTTAGATTTCATACTTACAATTAAACACTCACTATCTCGCTCAACGGCTATATTTTCAGCAATACTAAGCAAATGAGGTATCAGTACGTACCTGACTGATTTCGGATTCGCTTGTGGCACTCCAACCGTATTTTGTTTCTGTTGGGAGTCGTTCTCGGCCATATCTGCTTGTACCAGCGACAACGGAGGGAATTGTCATCTTGTTAAGCCTCCTTTCTGCTTCTCTTTTCCGCACCAGATCTTTCAGTTTATCAACGAGAGTCGGCTTCTCTGTAGCTGAAATTTGTTTTCAGTTGCAATAACCAGTGATGGGGACATTCGAGGTTTCTGATGGACAGAAATTAGTAATCATAGATGTGATTTTTTCACTTGTTTACCTAGGGAATCTAATTTATTTTCATTGATTCAATCCTAGTTTCATTCATGGCTCGTAGCTGTGTTAATAATAAAATCAAGCGAAATACAGGACAGAAGTATTCCTAGTGACTTACATGATTCAATGATCGAGGCATCAAATTCCTTGCCATCAGACTGCACTTTAACATTTGTTCCTGAAATAAAAATGAGATTATGCTGTGCAACGGGTGTTATTGATCCAATAACTTATGCTGTAAATGATGCCATGTGCCATGAAAAGCAAGCTAAATTGAAATAGGACTTAGGATACTGATTCTTTCAGTCTTTCATTGCTACACCATTCCTGGGAGTACTTACAGTAATAAGAAAGCTACAAGTGCAATTAATGTCTACACACCAGTATCTTATTCACACATCACAATTTAGGCCTATATTATGAAAGTTGCTGAAATTGGTTCAAAAAAAATTATAAACGACAGATTGTTTTTCGCAAGTGTCAAAATCGGGTAAATTCCGTCTATAATCTTCCATGAAAAAAAATTCGCATACAAAGGTCGATCGTCAAATTCTGATGTTGATTCACGACTGAAACATGCGTTCATGCAATCATTCAAAGTCTCCAAGTAAGTTGAGGTCCTATCAAAAGTCTCAAATTTGTGCAGGCATGACATTACAAAATGTTACATAAGTATGCTAAAGCTGGCTTTCGACAATGTTGATCCGTTCCGGTGTCTATGTGGTAAAAGAAACCAAATCGAACCACTCTGTTACTTATCTTGGTATTTGACGATCAGATTGCCTAACTTATTACATAGAATATCTGAAAATCATAAAGTCACGAAGTCTAACCTTCTCCTCGATCCTCTGAAAGGATGTCATCTTCGTCTAAAACAGACAATGTTCCGTCCTTGAACTGAATGAGGTAATGCATCTGTAAAATGATGAGACGTCTTAGCAACTGTAAATAGGTGAGGAAGAAACTGGCATGGAAGGGCCACAATGAATTCTAGCTGTTGCAAAGCAGACCGATATAAGGGCTTCACTTAAAGTAAAGAGAATCTGTAGGATCAGCCGTTTCGGCATTGTGAAACATATGCTGAATAAAGCGGTTACAATTTACGCGGAAATTTTGATGCAAGTTGAATGAGAGATTTGCAAGTTTGAATTAAATTGACGCATTACATGGAAGTGAAATGGGAACTCATGCGGAGCCGCATTATGCGGATTCTGCTCTAAACAGAGCGATTTAGCCTGTTTTATACATTCATAGTGATTCATAAAAGGCGGAAGGAATGATGTCTGACATGTTCTTTCAAATTTTGGTTATCAAAATTATACATTATTAGGCATGAAATTCCGTAACTTTTCAATATGCTGGATGCCCTATTTTCGTCGAAATTAAGTGCATTTGAGAGCTATTTAATAATTTTGGTTAATTATAAAGCTAATTCTTTACTTAAGAAACCGATCACGATGTGAAAATACATGAAAGTAACAGAAGAATAAAATAATTTAATGCTGAAAAGTTATTTATAAAAACATATTCTGAACATCATCAACAGAGACAAAAGATATCCCAAGATTCAACACAGATTCTGGAGAAAATTCGTACGCAAATATCTACGCAAAGTGCCATCCATGTAACATAAGAATAGCAAAGGTTCAATTTCACGACAATGAGACAACAATAATGCACATTTAATGTCTGTTGTTATCCCGCCGGCGGAAAAAACGAGCCTGAAAACGGCTAGTGAGTATGTCTGTTGTAATAAGACAAGTACGATTCAGCAAAATAATACTTCAGTCACCAAATCGGAATTTGAATGTACACACATGAATGCACAAATATCATAAAACGCTAAAAAATTATGAACCTAAAAGAAGTCATTCGACCTTGATAGCATATATTATAAGCAGGTATATCTTACGGTATGACAAACATGTTCATCGTTTAGTCCAACAATCGTATCTCAAATTTTGATATTAGTCAATTAACTTAAATATGCTCTACAAAAAAAATCTATCTACAAAGCAGAATGATAATGAAGGTTAAGTACCACTGTTGAGAAATATAGAAGGCCCTAAATTACTATGAAGTATATTATTCAAGGAATTTACTTTGATCCCATAAGTTATATCCATTGTCATTAATCGTAATTATTTAGAATTCGAATGTTTCAGAATGTAGCACTTTTCGCACAAAATGTGACAATTAATTCAAACTCAAAATTTCAGATACGATATTTTTCTTTGAAAACCACGTCGATTTTTAAAGAAATAACGCTTGTACAAAAATCTATCCAAAATAAATCATCGATGTATAAGGGCAAATGATGAAGTCAGACTCAGGTTCATCAAAAAGACGCACTGCAAACGCTTTACACTTAATGTCTTTCTTGTTAAAATACTTGAGGCGTGATGTTGTTTTGACCTTGGAAATCCCAAGTGTAGAAGATTTGTACGGATACATGTACAAGTCACTCACAAAATCTAGAATAATTCCTTTGAAACTAGTCCCAGAAATAGATACGATTTGCACAAACTCGTCCGTGTGCAGTTGGGCGAAACAATCTCGATTGTTAGCTTTGTAAAACACATCTTTTGCACTAGTCTCTTTCTGGGAAGTCCTAGAAAAATTGTTCATTTCAGCGACACGGTTTCGAAACTGTTGAATGGGTAAGAAAGGAGATCTTAGTCTGGAAACAAGTTTGGATAGGTAGGACTCAAAAGGGAAGCAAGACCAAGTTTGCAAAAGTCCATACCGCTGACAAAATCCGGATAGATGCCGCAGAACATGCACATTGTATACAAGGAATTGTTCTCCATATAAGCTTGCACATTCATCAACGAACTTATTTAAACAATGCGACGCATGCTCAATGTTATGCATAAATCTAGGACTCGATAAAATGAAGATGGAAAAATGAAGCAGCAGGAAATGTTTGTAGTATTTGCTGTCTAAAAATTTGAGAAGGGCTATGGGTCCAATATAAAGGAGGAAATTCCGAAACTCAGTGGCTTTCCACCTATCAATATGCGAAGGATGTCTCACTTTCCTCTTGAACTCTTGGGGCAATGCCGACCCACACTTTTGAACGAATTCACCGAAAGCATTTCTCTGGTGTGCAGGGATCTTACTGCTGAACTTTAACCAATTATTCAATAACTTTCGCATGACACCAAGACACACCAAATGCATATAGTCGGGTGGAAAATTGTCAAGATTCACGATTTGGAATAGGGGTGATTGTTGTTCAAGCCGCTGATTGTTTTCGCCACAAACTCTCGCCAAGGCGTTGCACCGCGAGGGATGATTAGAACCAAGAAAGACAATTCTATGAGACACGTAGGTGCCCTTCACTCTGCAGTAGTCACATCCATAGTATGAGTTATGCTGCTTGGTACACAGAAGGAAATGTCTTGCCGGTGCATCACAAGGCAAGCAGAAAATATTCAGAAAATAACCTTCCACTAATAGTTCTTCCTTCAATGTCAAATAGTCGTTAATAAATGGATCCAAGAAAGATGATAGATTCGTTGGTTTGGATGATCCGCAGTATGCTGCAACAACAAAAGGACTCTCCACAAAGGACTCAATCAGTCTACACGAAATAGGCCATAACTGTTTGTTGCTGCTTTTGTTAATTTGCACACCGTCTACGTTAATTTGTAAAGATATCAGTTTCTTCCCTTCCTCAGTCACCTTCTCCTTCAGTCTCTCATATTCAGAACCAAGATCAGTCACACTGTCATTGAGACCGGCACCCAAACGGTCACGAATGCCATCTGATAGGCCAAAGTAAATGTAATCAGGCGCCTCAATTGTTGACGTTTTCTTCGTCTTCATAAATGTAGCAGCACTCAATGGAAGACCAGGTATAACGGGCTTCAGGATTTGAAGCAAAGAAGATATACGCGCCAATGGAATGTTTGACTCGGTAGCCCACGTTCTTAGGTCAGCTACAACTTTGGTATGAACATCCGTATCGTCATGGTCAACATCATCATCTGAATCAGTTTCATTGATCAAGTAAATATCACTATCGCTGTCACAATCTGGTAAGGCATCCGCTTCCTCAGTTAGTCCAACATCTTCAACCTGTACGGGAACATCAGGATCTACGGAGAACGTTTCGACAGACGGAGGACGTTCATGAGAGAGGTCAACAGAAGTCCTGAAATCAAAAGATACTGCTGTTATGACTCTCATGTTTGCAAATTTGGTGTTTGAATAAATAAATATATATACGAGTATAAATATATATATAGCGCAATACTGTATATATATATATCGGTAACGAATTTTCCAAAAATGCAATTTTTAATGACTTCCATCTGGCAAATGCCCCGATATCAAAACTCATGAATCTAGGAGCTAAGGCGTTCATGCCAACAGTAGTTTAACCTATAGGCTAGGCTATATCTAGCATGACTCTTGGAAAAATTATGTTTTTTCGGTAAAAAATTCTTGAAAAATCTTTACCAAAAACTCAGTCCTGAAAATCAATTAATTCGACTTATAGAAACAACCTCGACGGTTGATATGTTGATATGTGTATGAAGATACCTGTATAAAATCAAGGAAGCATATTAACAATACTTGATAAAACGTAGGACAAAAATGGAAAATGAACGAAATTAGTCAGAAATCATACGATTAGATATCATACAGATTAGATAGACCGACTGAAATTGCCTGTTTGATACAATAGATATGCATGTCATGCCACTGGATCATGTCGTAGTAAGTATCTTTCAATAATTACATATCAGTGCATTTATATTCTTCAAAAGCTCATGTTAGTAGGCCTGTGGTGCCAGTAGGCGTATCAAACAGAGTGGTACTACACTCCTACTTTGCGACATAAAATCGCATTCAGTTACGCAATGCACGCTACGTTTATGCAGCATTGCAGCTGCATAAATGATTCATGACACGCGAAAGTGACACAATTTTCAATAAACAAAGGCAGTTTGCGAAATGAAGGCCCATATTAGATAAGGCCTAATTTCATGTGCAGACGATGTAACCACGCATCCATGACAAAAAAGGATGAAACGTGGAAGTTAAAAATTGATGCCACTTTGAAATCAGAGGATCCACCATTGTGAGATGGAAAAATATGGCTCCGAGGTCCGATGGACCGCCCCCTCCTCAGATCTATGACGGTATATCATAATTACCAGGTGGATATGATTACCTGAAAAATACATTCATCGGACACCAAGTAAATATCAATCTTTGGGGTCAAAATGAAAGATAAGTTGTACCAATTCAATTATCATACATAGGTATGTGACTGAGGTATCGCAGGATTCTCATGCATCATGGATTGTCACTTTTTTTTGCTGCGTCTAATTTTCAGTAGCATTAGTGAGGGCATTTGTGTAGGGATGAGGGAAGAAGCTAAATTTAACCTACTTTTCCAACCACCTCATCATTATTTATTCAGCTGCTGCTGAATGTTATGTTAAAACATAGCGTCAAGCCTCATGCTTCAGTTTTTGGCATGAATCTTCATCCAAACTCAAGCCGTCGTCATTTGCGCAAGAATTACCTATTTTTCATTGGATAACTCAAGCTGTTCTACTGGAGGTGAAAATATATAGGCTTAATAAATCAACAGAATGCTTGCAGTTACAGCCAGCAACTCGATCAGTTCGATCGTAAGATCAGAGAGATAGCAGTCACTGCTAAACACTGAACGTCATAGCGAGCTGGTGAATGAGCAGAAGCCGTTTCGGAGCCCTGGTCCAGGTTTACGCGACTCATCTTCCTCTCTTTTCACTCGAACGAAACGAAGGAGTGTCAGTTGTAACTAATTCTAATCTAAGCATAGCCTAGTTTCACCAATTTCCTGCCAACTCAACTCAGATCTTGAAATTTAATTTAAAATTGTCTAATGTGGACTGACATGTGTTAGACACATCCACCCAATATCAAAAAAATGAACTGAAAATCTCCATCGTTATTTCAGATTATCGAGATGGAAATTTAGACAGCGTCTTTAGAAAACCGCCGTCATTGCCTGACAGTGACATTATGACTATGGTATATTGCGCGCCCATCTCTGGAGAAATTACTATTTTTAATGTTGTAGAATGTCATTCCATTACATGCACATTAACCCGTGAAACCTAAGCTTCTTCACACTCTGAGACCTGAGGGGAGGCGTGTCCAGTGGATTCCATTTACGAATTCGCAGTTTTCCTGTTTCAATCATTTTCAAACATCGTTAAGCGTTTCTTGAATTATTGCTTCAGTAATGTTTGTATTTTATCAATTAGGCCTGCTTTGAATTTTTATCGTGCTTTTTTTCTTAAAGATGACAGCTACCTGACATTAAAATATCATAGCATCATCGCTTTTCATATTGGGTATAATAGGAAAACGGAATTTCGATGATCGATTATATGCTGTGAGTCCTTCAATATTCAGACAATGCCGTTTGACAAACAGTGTGCCTTCCGTTAACTTGGAGATGAATGATGAATGGGCGATTAGTTGATTCGAACTGCAATCTCCATAACAACTTGACCAGTTAGAAGAATGACACACGGCATGTAAATTTTTGCAAACCTTTGCATCCACGTACAGCTTTAAATATATGCGTGAATCTACTTTTGACATTTCGATTGTTGTTACTTTTCGGACATAGTAAAATGTACGTTTCTTTTAATTTGCCACACTCACCTTCAAACACTTACATACAAATATGCGGAATTGAATGATATTGAACTGAAAAAGATAAGCCAAGGTTCAACATCGTTCATGTTAAGAAAGTAATGCGATCACTGTCAACTGCTCTTGTCAATACATCCGTGTGAAAGTGTTTAATGAATTGATACGTTTTATTTAAGCAAGATTTATAAAAAAAAGTCGACATGCATTCTCCAAGATTAAAATCTGAGTCGGGCTTGCAAACAAGATAATCTTTGAGGTTAAAATTTAGGCCAATAGGCTATAGGCCTACACAGCGTGCGACCATTCAGGTCCCGGAATGATTAAAATTTCTCGAACTAAATTATTGAAATTAGCTCAGCAATACTGTTTATTTTTTTCAGTGACAATGTTGAGGACGTCGATATCAAAAGACAGCATGATGCTATGTGTGACTGAACCTTCCGAGCTTAATTTTGTAGTACACAGTAAAATAAATGTGTCTCATGTCGATATTTTCATAGGAATCTGTTCTATTTCATCCAGTGTACGAAGTCATCCAAAGTGAATTTGGAACGCAGGATTTTTTTTCAAAAAACTCGTAACAAATGTTTGATAGAAATGATTCTTGGCAGACATGTTGTGCTAATGTAGATGCAACCAAAGATAAGCAATTGTTAACAATTTTTCTACTTTTAAGTAATTAAAAATTTGAGCTTAACAACAAACTGTCCAAAGGACAGCCCCTCCTAACGTAAATAAATAGACAAATTTCACCCATCAACCGTCGCGGACATGCAGACCCCTCTCTCAGATGAGGACTTTTGCCTGAGGTATTGCAGGATTCTCATGCATCATGGATTGTCACTTTTTTTTGCTGCGTCTAATTTTCAGTAGCATTAGTGAGGGCATTCGTGTAGGGATGAGGGAAGAAGCTAAATTTAACCTACTTTTCCAACCACCTCATCATTATTTATTCAGCTGCTGCTGAATGTTATGTTAAAACATAGCGTCAAGCCTCATGCTTCAGTTTTTGGCATGAATCTTCATCCAAACTCAAGCCGTCGTCATTTGCGCAAGAATTACCTATTTTTCATTGGATAACTCAAGCTGTTCTACTGGAGGTGAAAATATATAGGCTTAATAAATCAACAGAATGCTTGCAGTTACAGCCAGCAACTCGATCAGTTCGATCGTAAGATCAGAGAGATAGTAGTCACTGCTAAACACTGAACGTCATAGCGAGCTGGTGAATGAGCAGAAGCCGTTTCGGAGCCCTGGTCCAGGTTTACGCGACTCATCTTCCTCTCTTTTCACTCGATGTGGACTGACATGTGTTAGACACCTCCCACCCAATGGCTATTACTAAAACACACCGAGGGCCAAAATGAAAATTGCTAAAATACACCGAACCCCAAAATATCACATAAGGAGGCATTTTCAGGTCAAATAACCGATATAAATGGAAAGAGCGTGCTAAATAACCCTCTGAAGCACACTGACATCAACATCAACAGCTGACTCCTAGGAGAAATATAATAATGAAAAAAAGTTGATTAAATAAATCCACCGATAGCCATAACTTTCAGATTATAGAGTATCTCGCCACAAAACTCGGCCCACACCTGCTCAGGATCATTATCAAGAGCGCTTCAAAACACAACAGCCAACGGGCAACTCTGGACGGAGAACCAGGCCTCCCAGTAAAAGTACTTGGTCGGCTGGATTCATCACTCGAGGTCGTTCCACCTTCGGATCTACATATGAAAATGACAGTTACACCGAGGGCCAAAACTTTGTCAATACTGCATCAATCTCAACCAAACTTGGCCCACACCTTCTCAGGATCATTATCAAGAGCGCTTCAGAACACAACAGCCAACGGGCAACTCTGGACAGAGATACAACTCAAGTAATTATCCCATGTTTTCACCAATTTTACAGAACATTTTTTTCGCAACATCACTTTACACCGAGGGCCAAAACTTTGTCAATATTGCCTCAATCTCAACCAAACTTGGCCCACACCTGCTCAGGATCATTGTGTTGGTGATTATACCCATAAGAAAGATATGTTGCTTCTGAAGCGCTCTTGATAATGATCCTGAGAAGGTGTGGGCCAAGTTTGGTTGAGATTGATGCAGTATTGACAAAGTTTTGGCCCTCGGTGTAACTGTCATTTTCATATGTAGATCCGAAGGTGGAACGACCTCGAGTGATGAATCCAGCCGACCAAGTACTTTTACTGGGAGGCCTGGTTCTCTGTGCAGAGTTGCCCGTTGGCTGTTGTGTTCTGAAGCGCTCTTGATAATGATCCTGAGAAGGTGTGGGCCAAGTTTGGTTGAGATTGATGCAGTATTGACAAAGTTTAGGCCCTCGGTGTAACTGTCATTTTCATATGTAGATCCGAAGATGGAACGACCTCGAGTGATGAATCCAGCCGACCAAGTACTTTTACTGGGAGGCCTGGTTCTCCGTCCAGAGTTGCCCGTTGGCTGTTGTGTTTTGAAGCGCTCTTGATAATGATCCTGAGCAGGTGTGGGCCAAGTTTGGTTGAGATTGAGGCAATATTGACAAAGTTTTGGCCCTCGGTGTAAAGTGATGTTGCGAAAAAAATGTTCTGTAAAATTGGTGAAAACATGTGATAATTACGTGAGGTGTATCTCTGTCCAGAGTTTCCCGTTGGCTGTTGTGTTCTGAAGCGCTCTTGATAATGATCCTGAGAAGGTGTGGGCCAAGTTTGGTTGAGATTGATGCAGTATTGACAAAGTTTTGGCCCTCGGTGTAACTGTCATTTTCATATGTAGATCCGAAGGTGGAACGACCTCGAGTGATGAATCCAGCCGACCAAGTACTTTTACTGGGAGGCCTGGTTCTCCGTCCAGAGTTGCCCGTTGGCTGTTGTGTTTTGAAGCGCTCTTGATAATGATCCTGAGCAGGTGTGGGCCAAGTTTGGTTGAGATTGAGGCAATATTGACAAAGTTTTGGCCCTCGGTGTAAAGTGATGTTGCGAAAAAAATGTTCTGTAAAATTGGTGAAAACATGTGATAATTACGTGAGGTGTATCTCTGTCCAGAGTTGCCCGTTGGCTGTTGTGTTCTGAAGCGCTCTTGATAATGATCCTGAGAAGGTGTGGGCCAAGTTTGGTTGAGATTGATGCAGTATTGACAAAGTTTTGGCCCTCGGTGTAACTGTCATTTTCATATGTAGATCCGAAGGTGGAACGACCTCGAGTGATGAATCCAGCCGACCAAGTACTTTTACTGGGAGGCATGGTTCTCTGTCCAGAGTTGCCCGTTGGCTGTTGTGTTTTGAAGCGCTCTTGATAATGATCCTGAGCAGGTGTGGGCCAAGTTTGGTTGAGATTGAGGCAATATTGACAAAGTTTTGGCCCTCGGTGTAAAGTGATGTTGCGAAAAAAATGTTCTGTAAAATTGGTGAAAACATGTGATAATTACGTGAGGTGTATCTCTGTCCAGAGTTGCCCGTTGGCTGTTGTGTTCTGAAGCGCTCTTGATAATGATCCTGAGAAGGTGTGGGCCAAGTTTGGTTGAGATTGATGCAGTATTGACAAAGTTTTGGCCCTCGGTGTAACTGTCATTTTCATATGTAGATCCGAAGGTGGAACGACCTCGAGTGATGAATCCAGCCGACCAAGTACTTTTACTGGGAGGCCTGGTTCTCCGTCCAGAGTTGCCCGTTGGCTGTTGTGTTTTGAAGCGCTCTTGATAATGATCCTGAGCAGGTGTGGGCCGAGTTTTGTGGCGAGATACTCTATAATCTGAAAGTTATGGCTATCGGTGGATTTATTTAATCAACTTTTTTTCATTATTATATTTCTCCTAGGAGTCAGCTGTTGATGTTGATGTCAGTGTGCTTCAGAGGGTTATTTAGCACGCTCTTTCCATTTATATCGGTTATTTGACCTGAAAATGCCTCCTTATGTGATATTTTGGGGTTCGGTGTATTTTAGCAATTTTCATTTTGGCCCTCGGTGTGTTTTAGTAATAGCCCACCCAATATCCAAAAAATGTACTGAAAATCTCCATCGTTATTTCGATAATCTGCCTGGCATATTAGAACCTCAGTATGCCTTTCCAAAGTTATGCCTTTCATGATTCTAAAGTAAAGAAAATTATAGTAGCAAAATAAAAGCGTCTAGCATTTCATTCATGACTAATATAATATCTACGGAAGGGGCGTATTACACAATCAATAGAATAGCTGGAATTTCCTTATTCATCTGACAAGACATAATTCTCGCAGTTCATTTCGGTGTGCACTCCGGTGATGTGACAGATTCAATTCCACGCCTTTGTCAGAGGCAGCTGTTCAGACGGGAGTCCGTTAGTAGACAGGCTGGAAGCAGCCAATTCCTTGCAACTGACATTCCAATTCACGCACAGATTAACTTAGAATAGCCTACCTTGTTTCTTGTAGGGGAAATTTAACACGCTTACTCTGAGTCGCTGAGTGCTGCATTCGCACTATCCTCGAGAAATTTACGCTTGAGTCGCTTAATTCTCTGACGGCGTGCTTCAGCCATGGTGTGGAAAAACGAAGATGACTTCAAAAGCAGTATACTTAAACAAAGTATAAACAAATTGATGAACTTAAACAATGCAGCGAGTCTCATGAATTTTGCTACATATTCAACTGTTTATTCTTTGCGTTGAAAACTTTTATTCGTGACAGCAACTCCCTCAGTTCTACGTGATTTCATGCTTAAGGAATGGCACTCTACAACTTGCAAGTGCAAGTATCACTCAATGATTCTAGAGTTAAACGGTTTCACACACGAATTATCCGAAAACCAACAATTCTGGAGTTAATGCACATGGGATAATTTAATGTATTTAACAACAGAATTCCGTCATGATGATTGTACAAAATCGTGGATCACCGACAAACTCTTACTATTGGTGGCAGGTGCCATTTCAAGTTGCCTGGCTTACTAATGGCATCCAACGAATTGCCAGTGTGTTGGTGTTTCAGTGGCATGCCAGTGATACCAAATTACTGGAAAATGACAGGATATTTTTGTGCGATTTACTGCTGAACTGTATGAATTGCATCACACCAGAGTGTGTCAGAGTCTAGATGTCCCAATGAAATCTAATAATCAGTGATAGAGAAATATTTATAAAGTTCCACGGCTTATCAATGGCTTCCAGTGAATTGCCATTTATTGGTTTTTCACTGGTTGTGCCAATGATAGGCCAATAACTGGCAAACGACTGGCAAATGCTTGGGTATTAATGAGTAATGGGCAAAAGACCGTTCCAGGCCACCATAAAATTCAAAAAAATAGTATCTTTAAAAACGACATAAATTCATGAATTTAGTCCCTTTTTCAGGTTTTTAAGAACTAAATACATGAATTTAGTCCATTCAAAAAGTACCATTTTTTCAAAAATGGTACTTTTTAAAAACGACATAAATTCATGAATTTTGGTCATTTTTCAGGTTATGAAGACCTAAATTCACAAATTTGGGCGTTTTTAAAAATACCCAATTTTCAAATTTTTCAAAATCTCAAATTTAAGAATTACAATTTTCACCCCCGCTTAAATCATGACCGTTGCAGGACACCGAAAAAATCAGAAAAGTTAAGAATCTCAAATTTGAGAATTACAATTTTCTCGCTTAAATCATGACCGTTCCAGGACACCGAAAAAATCATAAAAGTTAAGAATCTCAAAATTTGAGAATTACAATTTTCACCCCCGCCAAAATCATGACCGCTCCTGGCGTTCTTACAATTTATCTACTGCTTTTGCACTCAGATGAACACTCAATTGTAGAGAACATCTGCTTCTCGCATTTATGAATAAAATGCATTTCAGTGTAAGGAGCTGTGTCCTCCAACTCAAACATTTGAAAGGAAACAATGTATGAAAGAACAAACAGCTGCTACACCCACTTAGACATTTGTAAGACGTGGAATATATAACCAGCAAATCCTACTCCGGCTGCAATGCCGTGAAATAATACACAACAACAATAATCGATATGGCTATTTCAAACAATTGTGCTGAAGACTTATTTAATTTAACAGTGTTTCTTGTCAGTGAAGGTTGTGTCAAAACGCTCTCGTCATATATTTCTCAAAATGAGACAAGATCAATTTGAAGATAGAAGAAAACAATCGTTGCCAGGGAGGATGAAAAAATTACGGGAGGAATTCAAGAGGAATATATTTTGAGAGGCATGAATTTACAGATACTTTGAGTGATTTCATAGAGCCAAATGGTGGAGAGAATAATACAATTGTAAACTTACACAAATTCTTGTTGCATGAAAAAAGAAACAATTCACTCAGTGTTATGTGTAAAATTTTTATCGGTAAGCACTATCTGCTCTCTGTTTGTGATAATGACAAGTCTTATTTTTATAGTCTCTTGAAGCAAAATCATATCAATTATTCACGCACCGAAGTTTCATTTGTTATGAAATTAGGTAAATTAGCAGACAAATTTCCTACGCTTTGTTGGGTGTCTGTTTCTCTTGTACTTTAAAAGTCACGACCTGTTATCGGAAGATTGACTTCATTGTGTAAAGCAATTATGTATCATTCCAAATGATTCCATTCTTCTCCCAAACAATGGTGCGTCATTTAGCGATAATACCGCGCTGACATATTCAATGGAATTTGGATGTTAAACTCCGCTATTGTTATTGCGATACGGCCGCAAGACACTTTATTTTCAATGTTAGACCATTATATTCTCTTGAATAATGGTGCGCCATTCAGCTAAAATACTGCGCCATTCAACTAATCAAAAATCAACGCGTTAACATTAGACGCGCTGTGAAGAAAATTTATCATTCTTGAAACCCCTCTGTTTTATATGCAATGTAAATACAATAGAGTGTTTCAACCAATGAAACCTTGTCCACTCGTGGACAGAAATCCTATTGTTTAGAAAACTTGTATCTGTCGGTTTTATATGCAATGCTATTTCCTGTTTTATATGCAATGCTATTTCCTGTTTTATATGCAATGCTATTTCCTGTTTTATATGCAATGTTATTTCCTCTTGCACATGTAAATACAATAGAGTGTTTCAACCAATGAAACCTCGTCCACACGTGGATAAATTTACATGTATTTCAATGTATCCAAATTGAATGTATGCAAAGTGGATGTAACCAAATTGAAATATCCATGTGTTGTTTTTAATTTCTCATTTACGGGAATATAATAGAAACATTTTATCTTCTATAAAAATGAGAAACATTAGAGACTTCCAAAAAATATACGGCAAACAAAACCACGTCAAATTTCGATTTAAATGAGATTGCTAAGCAATTGGGAATAAAGAATTTTCACATATTGATGAGTAATGAATTACTATTGATAAAAGATGTGCGAAACACTAACTCTACTAATACAATGCAACAATGTAACGTTTAAATTTAGATTAAATTAAATCATTTCAAAATTGAATAAGTAGTAAAGAAAGACATCATTGTGGATCTGTTTTAAATCAATACCCCCTTCTGACTAAGTAGTAAGGAAAGTCATCATTATAAAAATGTTTTAAATCAATACCCCCTTCTGACTAAGTAGTAAGGAAAGACATCATTAGAGAACAGTTTTAAATCAATACCCCCCCTTCTGACTTCTAGGGGTCCCTTAAGAAATTTTTTTATTATAAAATGAGCAACATAAATGAGTTTTTGAAATTATATGGAACACAAACGACAACGAATTTCGACCTAAAGAAAATCGCTAATCGATTAGGAATAAAGAATTTTCATGTTCTAATGAGAGACGAATTACAATTCCTAAAAAATAGGCCAACAGGAACCTTCAGTTCCCGGAACAAAGTTCAAACTGTAAATTTCATAACAAATCTTCATACGTCAGATGAAAAAGGTGTACATTGGTCAGCAGGCGTTAAAAATCATCAGCAGAACTATTATTTTGATTCATACGGTTTGCCCCCTACAAATGAAGTAAAAGAATTACTTGGAACGGGAACATACAATACGTTTCAAATTCAAAAACCAGGAACTACTTACTGTGGGCAATTGTGTCTTTATGTTTTATTGAAATTACAAAAAGGAGTACCATTTCTAGATATTATGTTAGAATTGAACGAACCGTAGGTTCTATGGCTACGCCTAATAATAGTGATAATGATAATTAAAAATCAGTACGTTGTAATTCATTTTGATAAAATCGGCCTCTGATATCCTCATTATCTAAATTTTTGATTTCATAAGTAATCGGATAACTTTGATTTATTTTAGAAACTTCAAATATTTCTTTAGTCCAGTATCCGACGAAGCCTTTTTCAAATTTATTCTTATATTTAAATATTCTAACTCTATCTCCAATTTTAAATTTCGGCATAAGTTTCTGCAAATTCGGATTACTCTCATTCAAATTATTATTCTCGAATATTTTCTTTCGTACTAAATCAGGATCGTCAGAAGCATTCTTTGGGGTTTCTTCAATACCAGAATGAACTTTATTATTGTACTCTTCTACAATTCCTGGTAATATCTTCAACCATTTCTGATTTCTTTGCTCAGTAAATTTCTTGAATAATTTATTTTTTAACGTCCGATTGAATCTTTCTATCACTACGGCCTTCCCTGCATTTTCAGTTGAATAAACAGTTTCAAATAGTGGCTGAACGTTTCGGTTATAAAATTCCGACCCTTTATCAACAAACAATTTTTTTGGCTTTCTCTTACTTTCTTTAAAGATTATTTCAAACGCATATTTAACTGATAGACCACTTTTATTTTTTAAAGGTTTTACCCAAGCGTATCGTGTATATAAATCTATAACGGTCAATGCGTATTTATAATCTTTTTCATTCGGCATATGAATAAGATCAGCACTCCAAATATCATCTTTATTAAATACTTTTACTTTCAATAAATATTTAGTCCTTCTATATTCCTTGTGGATTTCAGACGCGTAGCGGCTTCCCAAGCAACACAAAACGTGTAGGGAACGTGGCCGCAACGTTCCGAACGTGTCCGAACGTGGCCGGGGATTCATCACGTGTTGACAACGTGTGTGACACGTTGTCAAAACACGCAATTTTTTTGGTGAATTCGTGACGTGATGGCCACGTGTGTGACACGTTGTCAAAACACGCAATTCTTTGGTGAATTCGTGACGTGATGGCCACGTGTGTGACACGTTGTCAAAACACGCAATATTTTTAGTGAATTCGTGACGTGATGGCCACGTGTGTGACACGTTGTCAAAACACACCATTTTTGGTGAATTCGCAACACGTCTCGAACGTGTCGTGCACTTGCTATTAACACAATTTTTTAAGAAAGTGCCCAGCAAACATATGACGTCATAGTGTCGTCCTATATTGATGTCATGTACCATGAGACGTCTATATGACCAGAGCGGGATGTCACTGACCTCACATCAAAGACGTCAGAATGACCGCCCATGTACATCCGCATGACCAAACACATGATCAACGAGCCACAATTGCGATGAATTAAGAAATTATGACGTTCCCGCTATGATGAATCATTTCCACTTTAATTGCATTAACTTTCAGACTAACTTTTTTCATTTCCAATCTCTTTTATCTCGCTCATTCCATCACTTTGTCTCTCTCCTCACTTCTCTTGATACTTTTTCTCTGTCATAATTTCTCTTCTTTTTTCCTCCTCTTATCTTTCTCCTCATTTTTCTTCTCTCTCAGTATTTCTCGTCTTTTCTTTCTCTCTCTCTCTCCTCTCTTGATTTCTCCTCATTTTCTTCCTTCTCTTCTCTGTCTCCTCATTTCTCACCGTCATCTTCCTCTTATTCTTCTCTTTCCTCATCACTCCTTTTTCTACTTCTATTTCTTATTCCTTGATAAATTCCCTTCAATTCTCATCTTTATCTTCCTCCTTCATTTCTTTTCTCGCCTCACGTCTCTGAATCTAGCTTTCCTTCATCTCTCTCTCTCATGATTTGTTTTTGAATTGATGTTTATCTTCGAAAGTAAGATTCATCATTAATTTCTACCCATGCATCTCTTATATTAATAGGATTCATACTTGGCATCTGAAGAATCTCAATTTTGCGACTGCATTTGGAAAATATTATAATTACAGCATTTTGATATTATCATACAATAAGGCTTTTTATGGCTGTGCTAATTCGATGCATGGACTGAGCTATTTCGATGGTTTACGCAGCGTTAAGATAAAGCGGTCATTGCATGCCCATCGCATTTCATTTCCGAATAGAGGAGAACTGCGCACAGATTATTTCCCCACTCCCGCCTGAGCGACTGACCTTCAATCGACGCGCGCGCGTCACCATTGATAATCACATGACAGCGAGAAAGGAAACGTGCAAACGGTCTTCATTTCATTCCTGGCTACTCTGCGCATCGAACGTGATTCATATCTAGCATTACGGTTTTAGTGAAACGTCCACGACTTAGACCAAATTTTCTTGAACGACGCCTTGATCACCGTCTTTTATTTGGACATTTAGAGGAACTCAAATCCGCGAACCACATTCGACCTCCACAATCAATTTACAGATCATTTATTTTGTATTTTCAAGTCACCGAAGCTTTTGTCGTCTTACAAAATATATTGTGATTCGGTTCACCTCATTTAGTGACTTGACTTTATCTCCTACATTCGTCGCTGAAAACCAGGGCTTTGAGTGTCATCTCGTGAGAGACAAGACAATAGTTTGATGCATTCTGACAACCAAATGTTTTTGGATGATTAACATCATCAATTGCCAGAGCTGCAGGTGAGATGTTTATGCTCCTTTCATTGCCTAATTTGAAGTGAATTAACTGCATTATGCTGTATATTAGTTATATTTTCACGAAATCATTTGATTTAAATTTTGAAGCTTCATGAAATTGCAAAAATAAAAGAAATATGATTTTGTTGTCAATAAAACGATAGCGTCATCTGATATCAATTAATTTGTTGCGAATTTCTTCGCTCTTGAATTCTATTCGAGTAAGATAGCTTCCTCAAGCTTAAGATAATTTATCATAATTAGAAGCTGACATTCTCCGAATGTTTTGTAATCTTGGAATGTGATAAATTACATTGATCACCAGTCGCGGGAATAATTCAATAATTATTGCTGAGACTACTCTTATATATACGTGCGTGTACACAATTCTTAATATTTTTGGACTTTTATGCATGCAGTATGTTATGATTATGTGTGCATCCATTTGTCGAAAATCTATTTTTTATTTCCTACAAATTGTCACATGAATGTAATTTGAACCAGTCGGCAGTATGTGGATTAGTTGTGCCATGTAAGTCATCATGCAAATTGAGTACAAATCGATGTGCCTATGAATTGTCCCATCATCTGTTTAAAACTCTGTTTCATTATCTAAGAAAAAGACTTTCTGAAATTCTCTGTAAATGTTTTAATGATGTGAATTGCTTTTTAAAATATACTATGAATGTTAACGAATTGTGCCATTCGAAAGATGTTTTGCAAACTTATGTTTTTTTGCTTACAAAACAAAATCTTTATTGTCTATTTCAGAGAAAGAATCGCTGCCCCACGGCCACAAGAATCAATACTGAAAGTATGAATGGATTTAACCAAATCAATTCAGCGAGTTCGTCCATATGGCGAGGGAGAATCTTTTGATCACTGTGTAGGCCTGGACTTGTTTCTGAGAGGTGAGTGATTTCTTGCACATTTTTGTCACTGTCTCCGAATGTTATGGTTTTGCAGTGATGCTATAATAAGCTGCAAATCCTTGGAACATTTCGTGGCAGTATGACGTAGAACAACAATGTTTTTTATTTTTTATGTAAATGTTAAATGTTTGCAGGGCTAAGAATTGGTGATCTCGAATAAAACTATAATTGTAAACTGTAATTAGTAGTTTTATAATGCGAATTAGAAAGTGACAAGGTTGATGAGAAGTGTAGAATTCATTTTTGATTGAGGATAAATGTTTAACAAGTATTCTATATTCCCTAATTTGATAACTTCGACAGAAATGAGAGGCACTAGTACATTGAATAATTTCATAATTGACCTAGAATGGGGTAGAAATAAGAGATAGTAATAAAATGTAAGCCTGTAGGGGGCTAGTGCTAAATTTGACTAACGTGGCTTTTTGACGTGCTCCGCACGTGGAGAAAACTTTTTGAACGTGATAACTGAACGTGGTATGCACTTTCCTACCACGTGTTTAGAACGTGCTCTGACGCGACACTTTCGACGTGTCGGACACGTTCATGAGACACGTGCGCCGCACGTGTAGAACACTTTCATGGTTGCTTGGGTTGGGTCATTCGACATTTCGGACGCGTAGGTTCGAGCGTTGCTCTCAGAGTTATTAGTTTCATTTAAACCCTGACCGAATAATATTTTTGCTTGTAAAGCTTTCTTAACAAACATTCTTTCAATTTTTTCTCTAAATGTAGGATTATGAATACTATCTAATTCTTGTATCATCTTCTTATCAGCTGCATGTTGAGAACTTAGATCATGATTTCGATAAGCTAAATCATGTCTATAAGCGGCGGCATCTACTCTATTTATTGGTTCTTCACCTGGTTTCGGATTATTATTCTCATCTAGTCTTATATCTAATCGAGTTCCTGGACCAGTATATGAATGACCAGGAGGATGTTTTTCTTTCGAATATTTACTCCAAATAAAACCAGGAAAGTTTTCTAATGTTTTTTGTATGTCACCTCCAATATGCTGACAATTTGAGTTTTTATTTTTGTTTAATAGATAATTCAATAAATCTAAATTAGAAATTTTTAATTTAGTTAAATTTTCGGAATTTGTAGAATTCATTTTAAAAGATAAAATAAATGTTTTACCTTATGGACCAAAGGTCCTGAGGTTATTACCGAATCATACTAGGACTTAGATATATTCCAGAACCATCTTTAGTTTCTTTAATTTCAATTAAATCATCAACATTGTGGAGAATATTTTTAAGAACTCGTTTTCCTTCATCAACTAATTTTAATTTACTAATAAAATTATCTACTATTCCGTCACCCCTAGCAACTTTCTCTAACTCCCTATTATGACGTTTTTGTTCTTCTAATGCTGCCTTCTCTGATTTATTTTTATTTACTGCTTGGACAATACCAGCTGTCCCACCTGCAACACTTCCTGCAGCTGCTATGCCACCTATTATTAGGGGAATTAATGGGAGAATCCCACCATTCTTTTCTTCTTGTAATTGAATATTCTCTATCATTGGTTTACTTATGTAATACTTTTTTTTGTTAATCGTAATAGTTTTAGGGGTATTTTTGTCAACAATATTACGTAATTTTAATTCAACAGTTTTATTATTATTACTTTTCGCTTGCGACATTTTTAATAAAAAAATTTTAAGTTATCAAAATTTTTAATCTATTCTAGTTATGAATAAATTTTAAGTTATCAAAAAAAATTAAATTAATTTATTCTAGTCATCTTCCCATTAAGAACTTCAATAGAATATTTTGTATCTTCAAGCAATAAACCATAAGCCATCAATGAAGTTGTGGAATCTTTTTTTTCAATATTAATTGTTACATCACAACCATTTTTAATAATATCTTCAGATTGTGCACTTAAATCGAAACAGAAAATTGGATATAAATGTCTCCAATCTCCAGGAGATAATTGTGGTTCAACTCCAAATTCTATACAAAGATTTCTATAAGCATCATATCCTTCCATAAATTGATTATTGGTATCATCGAATCTTAATGGATCAATTGGATAACGGGTTTGATTTAATGAAACTTGTAAACTTCGAATTGTATTAATATGGAAGAGATTATTGTTCTTATCAAAACTTGGAGAATTATTTCTTTGAAAAGTTAGTAATAAATATCTTGGAGTATTCGCAGTTCTAGTAAAATGCCAGTTAAATCTTTGTTCGGAAAAAGTTACTGAACTAGCAGTACGCTTTAGAAAATTTACTGGAATTGGTTTGTTAGTATTTAATCTTTTTGCAATAGCTGTTTCAATCTCTAAACTAGGAGTAATATGTTTTATCCACCATTCAAGTCTATCAATTTTTAAATATGCTTTTTTTCCAGTCTTACCAAAAAAGATTAATTCATTATTTGCTGTACGATGAATTATTAATTTAAATTTTAATTGATATGATATTTTATCATAATCTAAATATCCGAATAATGGAGACAATGACCAATTTACTGTCTGTTTACTTTTCTTGTTAAATTCACGTCTTTCTTTATATGCATCATTATTTGTTTTATTTAAATGTTTTGCAATATATTCTACATCTTTCGCAATTCCTGCGGCATCTGTTCCAGCGTGAGTTAAATCATCAACAATTATACCATCATTAGTATCAGGAAACCAACCTTCGATTTCATACTTTTTATTATTTTCACCAATTGTTACAAATCTAAGCATTGAATCAATTACACCTGGAGAATCACTTATTGTTTCTATATTTTGAGTTGCAACATCTAAACGCATTTGTGTAAATAATCTTGGAAAGAAATTATTCTCTAGTGCAATATTATCGGTTTCTGGTAATGGTGTTGTAAAATTGGCATCACTATACAAAGAATATTCACAGTGTAAAAATGAATCAGGTAGATATATATAACTCTGCTGATTATCAACTTCAAAAATTAAATCACCTCCAGTATTTACTCTACTGGAAGATCCGGGATTCATAGCAATTCTTATATAGTCATTCTTTTTTTGATTATTACTGACGAACGGAGGATCGTCTAATCTAAATTTATTTTCGATAAGCGAAGACATTTTTATAAAAAATAATTTGACTTTTTGTTTTTCTCACAGACAGAAAAAATTCTGCTAAAATAATTTTACTAAAATAATTTTACTAAAAAAATTTTACTAAAAAAATTTTGCTAAAATATAATTTTAGAATTTTACTAAAAAAATTTTACTAAAAAAAATTTTACTAAAAACATAATTTTAGAATTTTGCTAGACCAGCTCCGCTACAGCTTTGCTGGTTAGACCAAAGGTTGCTATTAATACCATTACCCCTTATTTCTTCAATTGAACGAACCGTAGGTTCAATTGAACGTTTTATGGCAACGCCTGATTTCTTCTTATGTTTACTATCAGACGGAGCTCCGCTCCTCAAGGTTTCACCCCCTACAGCTATGTTAGCAATTTTATTTTTTGTTTCCTCTGAAAGTTTTTTTAAATTTTTTAGTTCTTCAGAATCATTCTTAAGTTTACGAATAGTTTCTAGTTGTTTTAATTCGTTTTGAGACTTGACAGCATTTGATATTGCACTAGCTGTACTACCTATAGCAGCTGCTCCTTTTGCAGCAGATGTAATCAAATCTTTATTATTTTTAATTAAGTTAACGATACTTCCAATACCAGAGAAGATCCCAGCTCCTTCCGTGTGAACGGCACCTGCGGTGCCTAGGAACTTTTGTGTTCCGACTGTTTCTCTATTATCATAATGGTACACAGATTTCATAGATGGTTCATGAGCAATTTTTTGATTTGAAGCAAAATGTTTAAGATTGTGTTTATAAATTATAGGCATTTTTTAGGATTAAATTTGACTTTTGGGAAAAATATCTACGTGTTAAGATTTACGTTTGTGAATGGACAACAACTTCGAGATAACTTTATTAATTGACTGTTGCACTTTATCTATTGCGTCAAGCAGCGTGTGATGTACTTTAATTTCTTTTCTATTAACTTGCATTTTCTCCTGATTCATCTTCAACGCCGTTTTAAGTGCATTTAACTTAATTTTAAGAACATCTAATTGTCTTTTAACAGCATCTAACTGTTCTTTATTTTCTTTAGAGTTTTCTTGTAAATTTTTCTTTAATTCATTTTCTAAATTGATTTTAAGAGTTTTCATTTTATCAACTCTTTGATTAAGCGAGTTTACTTCATTTATTATTCTATTCATCTTTTTCATTTGTTGAGTAATTTTAGAACTTAATTCATCAACACTTTTTTTGGAATGTAGTTTGTAACTGCTTTAAATTTTTTTTAATTCTTTCAGGTAGTTTTTCTATTTCATCTTCCAATTGTTCTTTTAACATTTTTATCTGATGTTTATTTTTAATGACTGCAGATTTTAACTTTATAGAAAGTAATATTAAAATTTTTGATTGTTCAGAAATCTTTTTAAAAAGTTTTGCTATATCTGCTTCTAGCTCTCTATCCTTTTTATCAAGTTTTAATAATTTTTCGTTTAATGATTTGTCATTAAGTTTAAGCAACTTCAATTCATTCATCAGTGGAACCAAAACATCGTTTATATATTTTTCTTTTAAATCATTGATTTGTGTATCAACATATTGTTTATTTGTCAACTCTGTATTTTGTTGCGGAAGAATAGAAAGATGCAATGGACCAGATAAAACGTCTCCAGTTTTCATGATATAATTTTCTATCTCTATTTCTAATTCACGATTATTCGGGATATATGCACCTCCACCAACATTTGGTAACATCATTTTTAAAACAATAAAAAAATAAAATTTTTTCTAATAAACATAAAAAAATAAATTTTTTTCTAATAAAAATAAAAAAATGGATAAAGCAAATTTAAAAAAATTATATTCGCCCGCATCATCCTGTTCTTCTTATTCGACGAGATAAACGGGATTTGAAAATAAATGTTTTGATAATAATAATAATAATAATCCATGTATAGATGTTAATATTTTATTTCAATTACAAGCCGAAATATTTAGAGAACAGTCTAAAGGTTTACCTTCTATAGAAACCAATTATTGTATTTTTCCAGGTGATCCATTTATAAAATTTATGGAGATTGTAAGTAAATATAATGATGTAGCTTATGTTGAATTAAATAAAGAAAATATGGTTATTATTGGTCATAATAATGTTTATGGTTTTATTAGAGCAGTTTTGCCGATTAGTAATACTGATTGGATAGAAACTAAAATTATTAATTATATCAATATTAAAGAATTAGTTAAAAAATTAAAATCTTTTTCCAAAGAAAAAATTAGATTATTTGTTGATGAACAAAATCAATATAACATTCACATAGAGAGTAAAAAACATAATGAAGAATTATTATGTCAAGTTTATTATAGAGACACAATTTATAAACAAGAAACATTAGAAATGCCGCAAAGATATGATGATGATACTTATATAGGTTTATATTCAAACTTAAATATTAATTTATTAAAATCTTATATAAATGGTTTAGCTCAACAAGAGAAAATTTATATGTGGACTACACCTTATACTATTAACAATGACCATAATCATATTCATAATAAACGAACTGAAGGTTCTAGGGCTTTGCCCGATCTTAAAGAATCTTATGATAATAATGATGATTCTGTAACATCTGAAAAAGGTGTAAATGGTAAAAAAGATTATAAAAATATTAGTAATTATAAAAATTTATCTAAATTTCATTTTCTTACAATTGAAAATAATAATGATGGCATAGTTGAAGATACTGTTAGACAACTATGTGTCGGGTCTACAAAATTTAAATTAGGATTTACATCTAATCAATTTAAAATTTTATCATCTTTAATAAAAACTAAAAGTGATTCAGATTATGGTGGTGTTATTAAATTTTCCAAAAGAGATCAAAGACCAATATTTTTCTCTATTATATTATTATCAGATAAAAGATGTAATTTAGAATTAGATATTCCAATAAGAGAATGGTATCCTATCATGGAAGGGCATCCTATACCAAAAAGTGTAATTTATGATGATGAAGAAACAATTTATGATGATGATGAAGAATCAATTGATCATGATGATGATGAATCAATAGTTAGTGAAAAAAAATTTAAATTATCTTTTGATAAAACATTATATGATGAAACTTAATATGATAAAACTTAATATGATAAAACTTAATGTGATAAAGAAAAAAATAACTAAAGAACGTGAAATATATAATAATATGAAATAACACTCAAGTCCTTGATATTAGAATGTTTATATCTAAAATTAAAACACAAATTTTTTCTTAAATTTTCTCTAAAAAAATAAAAAAAATGGAAAATACCAAGTTTTATTGTGTCTTATGTAAAAAAAAGTTGCAAACAAAAAGAAGTTATCAATCTCATTTAAATAGTAAATTGCATTTACAAAATGTAGATCGAGTTGATGAAGGAAATATATTAAAATTAAATAGTTATAAAAACTATCTAGAAACATTGCCTACTGATATAAAAGTTAAAAAAATGTTTGATGATTATTCACATTCGGAATATAAAAAAGTTTTTAATAGTGAAGATGAGACCCTACAAACCGAAGGTTCTAGGGCTTCGCCCGTACCAGATGGAAGATATTTATTTAGAGATACTGATGAATTTAACGAAATAGATGAATTTGATGAAGCGGTAGTAGATATAAAATATTTATTTAATCAGTCTGTTCGCGGGACATCGGAGATGTCTTCCTGGGCTTCGCCCGTTGAACATAATGAAACCGATGAAACTTTTTATAATGTATTAAAAAACTTTTATAATATATTTAAGAAATCTTTCAAATGTTATATGAATGTAGAAGTACTTTATACAAAAAATGGACCTGATGGAATTCCTGAAGAAATAATACAAGGACATTTTACAAATTCACAAGAAATTCATAATGTAAATGATATACAACCCATATTTGAATCGATGATACTTAAATTAGAAAATTGTATAATTGAAGCCCAGTTACGTGAATCTGGTTGGAGATTTGTTAAAATACTATCTAAGAAAATAGTAATTGATAAATATAAAAATAATACTGGTGGTAGTTATGTTCCTTTACCTTTCAGTTCACCACAAATAATCAACATAAAAAATGAAGATGATTATTGTTTTCTGTGGAGTATTATAGCACATTTACATCCTGCAGAATATCATAAAGAAAGACTAAGTCATTACAATAAAGAAGAATATATAAATGAATTTGATCTTTCTGATGGATTAGATGAATTTCCATATGATTATAATAGGTTAAAAAAGTTTCATAAAAAGAATAAAAATTTAATAGAAGTAAATGTTTTTGAATTACATGTGAATTATGTTTCTATTGGTAAAATTATTCCACTTTACTCAGATTCAAAAAAATTTTATTTGAATAATAAAAATTTATGTCAATCAGAAATAGTATATAATGATAGAGGAAATTACATGCATCATAATATTTTTTACCAAGGAAATATAATATGTACTGAAAAATTTGAACTTGTTAAAACATTATCACCAATAATGATTAATCATAATAATTATAAAGGACGTAATTATAATTATGATTATGATTCCGATTATTTATCTTTATTTTTAGAATATCAACAAAAATTACAAAATTTAAATGAAAGTTTACAAAAATGTAAAACAGATTATCAACAACAAACAAAAATATTAGTACAAGAATATGGCCATAAATATCAAAATAAGATAGAAACGATTCAAAAATTAAATGAAGACAATAAAGAATTAAATAATGAAGAAAATGAAACCAATCAAAAAATAAATGAATCTTTAAAAAAATGTCTACAACAATATAAAGAACAATATGATAAAGAATATAGTTATCAGCTACAAATATTAAATCAAAATTTTCATCGAAATACATTTAATCTTACAAAAGAAATTGATGAAACACATGAAATATATAAAGATAAATTTGAAAAATTAAAACAAACAAAACAACCAGCACAAGCGAATATATTATATTATCAGGGTCATTTTATATTGTGTAAAGATGTTTCTATATTCACAAAAACTTCAGATAATAAAAATTTTCCTTGTCTTCAATGTATGACAAGTTTTAGAACTTTAGAAGAAATGAATAGACATTTGGAGAATTGCCAACAAAATGAAGCAGTTCAAAATACTTTTCCTAAAGATGATTATTTAGAATACAATAAATGGTATTTTAAAAATAAAGTACCCTTTACTATTTATTGTGATTTTGAAGCATATAATGTTAATATGACACAAAATCGAACGGAAAGTTCCAGGGCTTCGCCCGATTCTAAAAATGATAATTCTGAAAATGGTACGGGCCAAGCCCTAGAACCTTCGGTTTGTAATTATGAAAAAAGTGCAGCTGAACAAAGTAAAGAAAAATATTTATTTGAACAAAAACCATTATGTTGGGGAATGTACATTCATTCAAATTATCCTGAATTATTTAAATCAGAATATTTTCAATACTATGGTGAAGATAGTTCAGAAATGTTTACAAAGAAAGTAGAAGAATTACAAGGTCGCTTTTCACAATTGCTTGAAACAAATATTCCAATGATGCCATTAACAGAAAAAGAAAAATTAAATTTTATTAATGAAACAAAATGTTATTACTGTGGAAGAGAATTTACAAAAAATTATAAAAATGGCAAAGGTAGATATCTTGACAAGCGAAGCGACGGCTCTGCCGTCAAGGTAAAAGATCATGATCATCTAAATGGATTATATAGAGGTGCAGCACATAATTCTTGTAATCTTAATGCTAATAAATTTAAATATAACTTTGTTCCTCTATATTTCTATAATGGTTCTAAATATGATTTCCATCTAGTAATGAAAGATTTATTTTCATCTGAAAAATTACAACAACAACAAATAAATGTACTATGTAAAACAGAAGAAGAATATTTTTCAATGCAATTAGGTTGCATTAGAATTTTAGATGCATTTAGATTTTTTACTCCTTATTCATTAGATGTTATGGGAAAAACTTTGAAATCTGAACAATGTAAAATATTAAATAAATATAATTTAAAACCTTTAAAAGGAATATTTCCGTATGAGTATATAGCCTGCGGCTCACAGTCGAAGACTGATATAACTGGAGATAAAACCTGTGGTTCACAGTCGAAGACTGACTTTAATTCTGTGAATAAAATTATGGAAGAAGAACAACTTCCTCCAATAAATAAATTTAAATCAACATTAAAACAATCACAATTATCTGACGAAGACTATGCAGAAGCTGAAAAGAATTGGAGAGAGTTAAATTGTAAAACAATGTATGATTATACAATGAAATATCTACAGATAGATGTATTAATACTAGCTGATCTTTTTGAAAACTTTCGTGATATGTGTTTAGAATATTACGGAATAGATCCATGTTATTGTTATTCTACACCAGGTTTAACATGGTTAGCAGGATTAAAACATACAAATGTTAAACTTAAACATTATAAAGAAAATACATATGATAAATTATTATTTTTTGAATCTGGAATTAGAGGTGGAGTTTCATCAGTTTTAGGTAATAGATATGTTAAATGTTATAATAAGAAAGTAAATCCTGATGATTATGGAATAATGAAACCTTTATCTCCAGAAGAAAGTGATCAGTTTATAAAATTGTTTAATCAAAATATAGAAGGACTTATATCAAATGAAGATAGTCAAGCAGCAGTTGATGAAATCATGAGAGAAAACTATTTGTTATATTATGATTTTAATAGCTTATATTCTTCTTGCATGATACAAGAATTACCAACAGGTGAAATGTCATGGTGTAATATTCTAGATTATCAAAAAACATATGATGGAAATTATAATCATGGTTATATATATGAAGTTGATTTAGTATACCCTGATGAAATAAAAGATAAAACAAAATATTTTCCTTTCTGTCCCGAAAACAAAATTCCCAATATAGAAGATTTTTCAGATTATCAAAAATCTATAATTCCTAAGAAATACAGACCAACAAAAAAAACTTATGTTAACACAAAGCAATAAAGGAAAGTATGTTGTTGAAGGAAGAATGCTAGATTGGTATTTAGATCATGGAATGATTCTCACCAAAATACATCGAAAACTATTTTATCAAAAATCTAGGTGGTTAAAAAATTATATAGAGTTCAATATTGAAAAACGTAAAATAGCTAAAAGAAATAAAGATGATTTTGGAAACGTGTTCTTCAAATTAATGAATAATGCATTTTATGGTAAGACTTTAGAAAATGTGCGTAATAGACAAAATATTGAAATAGTTTATGATAAAGATAGGTTTCAAAATTTAACAAGGAAACCTACATATAAAAGAACTACTAGATTTAGTGATGAACTATGTGCTGTACATTTACGTCGAATTAGCGTAAAACATGATAAGTTTAATTTCATTGGATTCACTATATTAGAATTAGCTAAACTATTTATGTATAAATTTATATATGATTATTTAGCACCTGCTTATGGCAAAAACTATAAATTACACTTTACAGATACCGATTCTGTTTTCTTAGAATTAACAATACCGTATAATTCTACACTTGATGAAGAAATAGATAAAATAAAAGATATCATTCATCCTTCTGATTTATGTAAAGTAAAAGATGAATTAGAAGGAAATGAAGATTTCATAACAGAAGCTATATTTTTAAAATCTAAATGTTACTGTTATGGTACAACTAATAATATTAAAACACATAAAACATTAAAAGGAATTTCAAAGGCATCAGTGGCTAATCAAATAACATTTCAAGATTATAAAAATGTATTATTTAATAATGAAATAAAAACAGCATGTAATTATAGACTTAATTCAAAAAAAACATAACATGTATTTAAAAGAAGAACATAAATTAGCATTAGATCCATTTGATGATAAAAGAAAAATTTTACCTGATGGAATAACTACTGAACCTTTTTAATTTTCTAATTTCTAAGATAGACAAATTTGATATATACATAAAATAAAAAAATATTATAACACTATATTTGTATATTTTTATCACTCCGCGAAAATATTTTCTATAACTCTTTCATGAATTTTTTTTATCAATATTAATTGTAATGAAGCCATAATCTTTTGACCAAGCATTGTTACACGATTGTTTAAATTCATCTTTATTTCTTACACATAAATCTCTTAACAAATCACTTAAGTTTCTTGCATTTATTTCAAATAGTATAAATATATTTGCATTCTTTCTAATAACACTTCCGTCTAATGAATACATACTTTGTGTTAAATAAAAAACACTACAGTTATTATGTCTACCTCTTGTGAAATAATTTCTCTGAACTGACTGATTTCTATCATTAACGCAATCATCAAAAATTACACAATGTTTCATTGTTTTATCTAGTTTACTAGGATCTTGCATATTACCACTATCATCTATTAATTGTATTTTTATATGCTTATTTTTATTAGATTCTACTAACTGATTATTTTTTGCTGCTTCTTCACACCACGAACTTATTTCTTCTTCATCTTCAGATTTTTCATATTCTTTGAATAATGAAGCAATTGCTGTTTTTGTAAGATTATTTTCAAATCCATATTTTAAAAATTGATAGACGGGTTGTTCTGCCGTTGTTGTATAAATTATAAGATTGTTATAATCCAAAAAATTTGGAGTCGTTAAAATTTTAAATAATAGATATGTTTTTCCACATCCTGATCTTCCACAAATAACTGACAAAACTTTATTAGATAAATTTGGATGATGATTAAATTTAAGTTTTTTTTTATTTAATGGAGGTAGTTCACTCATTTTTTAATAAAAAAATTTATTTTTATTTTTTTTATTTTTTGTTTCTAAAGAAGAAGAAAATTAAACTTCTCTAGCTTCGCGTGGGAGTTTATACCTCTCGAACCAAAAGATCTATCATAATCTCTTCACCTCCAAAATTTATTTCTTGTCCTTTTTCATCAGTAATTCTAATGCCAATGTTGTTAATAGTTTTTCTTGTAATAGGAAAATATATTAATGTTTGTGGAATTACATTTAATCTATAACCAATTGGTACAGTAAAAGCTGGAAAACTGAATATTAAATTTGATAATTTACCATTTATATATCCTCCTTCAATAATGTCACAATGTACAACAATTGAATTTATTTCAGTTATTTTTGGAATCTTCTCACCTAAATGATAACCTTGACTATAGGTTTGTTTATTAAATCCTAATAGCTTTGACAATGATCTATCATGATTAAAATCAACTTGATGATTTTCGTCTAAAGTAAGAGAAAATTTATTAACTGCCGGTTCAACTGCAAAATGTAATTGTTTCTTATCTTTAAATGATATACCTAAATGTCTCTTAATTTCATTTGATATTGATTCAACTTCGTAAGAACCAGGAAGAAAAGTTAGTATTTTCCATGTTTTGCCTTTATCAGTAGAATATCTAAATTGATCATTCACATCTTTGATAACGTTTTGAATAGTGTTAAATGTAGAGAAACTAGTCAATGCAATTTGATAATTTTTATTTTGTTCCAAATGTAGAATGGGTTCTAAATTACAAGTGTGTGATGAAGTAGTTGTTATAATTTTTAACGTCGTACTAAATTTTGATGAACCCAAAATCTCTGTTAAATTTTCTAAATGATTATTAATTTTGTCTAAATCTGCTGAACACATTTTTTAGTTAAAATTTTAAATAAATATTTTTTATAAAAAAATTAAAAACAACAACATATTTCAGCTACGGGCGAAGCCCTAGAACATTCGGTTCGTTATACTTTTATAATCCTCTTCATTTAGAATCTTCTTTTCTAACAGTCTTTTCAATATAGCATGAATTTCATTGAAACTAGAATTATGTCCTTCTTTTATTGCAGATATTAAAATATTTAATCTATTTAGTAATTCTTGTGGATCATCTGGTAAAAATACAGTTGTTTCAGTTTTCTGTTTTTCAGATAAACCTTTTCCTACTTTAACCCCCGTTGATAATAAATTTTCTAATTGTTTATAACGTCTTAGAGATTTTACTGCACCAACTCTATCTAACATAGCTTTATATTTTATGAGATCTTCTACAGCATAATTATTTAAATCTGCTCCTCTTAAAAGATTAACAAAATTTCTATCTAAATTAAAAGGAGATTTATCTGGTGAAAAAATTAAACCTCGAAAAGGTCGTGGAAATATTTCTTTTTGACCGAGATAAAATCTAGGTATTGTTTTTCCATCTATAAATGAAATAGAATGTTCAAATTGCATAGATTTTGGTAATTTCTTATTAATGTTTGATTCTAGTAATCCATAGTCATCTAATATAGTTTTGTGCTCTGGATCTGTTATATCAATTTGTTTATCATTATTTGTACTTTCTTTTTCAAGAGTTTTAAATGGTTTCATAGTTTTTTCAAAATCAGTTTTTACTTGTTCGGTTTGCTGCATTTTTTCAAACATATCAGATTGAATACCAGCTTTTATCATTCTATGTTGAAGATGATTTTCTTTCATAATATTTCTTTGTTTTATTAACTCTTCTAATTGTTTTATTCTTTTAAAATTATCAGCTCTAATTTTATCCATTTTTAAAATATAATATTTGAATTTTGTGGTAACATTGGAATACAGCAAAAACATTTTACTGAACAAATTATTTTTTTATTGCTTTGTTGTCTGATATCTTTTCGTTTAAAGTTTTCTCGTTTTAAGTTTTGTTTAATAAAGTTTTGTTTAATAAAGTTTTGCTTAAATTTTCGCTTAAAGTTTTTAGCTCTTCTAAAAAAAATTTGTCATTTTCTTCATTAGAAATTTTAGCATCACTAGAAATTTTGCCATCCTTTTTATTTTTATCATCAACTTTTTCGGATTGTAATTTAAAGGTTTGATTTACTTCATTAGCTATTTGATCAAATTTTTCAATCTCATCTAACGTAATAACATTATCATCACATACTCTTTGAAAGTAGTAGTGTAATTTGTCATAAACTTCTTTAATATGTAAATGCTTAGTTTTTAATGATTTTCGTTTCTTAGTTATTAAAGATTTATCTAACATTGTAACAAGTGAAGTTGCAAAAACACCCGTACCTGTTAAAGCTGTAGCAACTACTGGAATTACTAAAACACCTGAAGATATAACAATTGTTAAAGTACCTAAACTTATTGTTAAGAATATACCAATTCCCTGTGTTACATTCTTAACTTTAGTCCATCTCTTTCTTAATTTTTTATAATGCTCTAATCTTAATAATAATTGAGATTCTTTATCTTTCATATACCTAACTCTATCTTTGTGTTTTTCTTTATTCATTTTTTCAATGTCCATTAAAGTAGAACTACGTTCATATGATAACGAAGGATATATTCTTGCGGTTTCTTCCACTTTTGTTTCCATTTTTAAAGAAATATTATTAGTCACATGTTATATTTTAAAAACCTAAAAGATGGATAAAATTCATGAATTTGAAATTCTTAACTTTTATGATTTTTTCGGTGTCCTGCAACGGTCATGATTTAAGCGGGGGTGAAAATTGTAATTCTCAAATTTTGAGATTCTTAACTTTTATGATTTTTTCGGTGTCCTGGAACGGTCATGATTTAAGCGAGAAAATTGTAATTCTCAAATTTGAGATTCTTAACTTTTCTGATTTTTTCGGTGTCCTGCAACGGTCATGATTTAAGCGGGGGTGAAAATTGTAATTCTTAAATTTGAGATTTTGAAAAATTTGAAAATTGGGTATTTTTAAAAACGCCCAAATTTGTGAATTTAGGTCTTCATAACCTGAAAAATGACCAAAATTCATGAATTTATGTCGTTTTTAAAAAGTACCATTTTTGAAAAAATGGTACTTTTTGAATGGACTAAATTCATGTATTTAGGTCTTAAAAACCTGAAAAAGGGACTAAATTCATGAATTTATGTCGTTTTTAAAGATACTATTTTTTTGAATTTTATGGTGGCCTGGAACGGTCTTTTGCCCATTACTTTAATGGCCCATTCATGCCAGCCATTAGCCATTCATTGATTCCTGGGGAATGCCTGGCATTTTGACTGGGAAGCTACCTTATTTTTCCATCATGAGTTTCATTTGTATCCGTTAACTTTTTTGACGCGGGCTGCATGTTCGAAACAGTCACATTCGCGTTCCACACACTCAACTACCATTGATCTTATCTCATCGTTCTGCCTCCTCTTACCTGAAGCCATTAGGCCCGGGATTATAAAAAAATCAAGAATTGCTTCCCTTGGTAGACTATCTATTTGGGGCCTACCGGTTTACCGCTGTTGCGGGAGCTCGCATTACAGATTCTATAGCCGATTCAATCGGAAAATCCAGAAATACGTCCTCAAAATCCGTATCCCCGAGTCACCCGGAATTGTTGATGACCAGCATTTTCCAGAAGTAGTGGAACATTGCTTGTTTCACCACGAACATAACAACACTAATATGACATATATCAAACAATAAAAACAAAATATAACATTAATACTTTATATTTGCTGAATATGTTAATATTAAGTACCCCTTTCTTTAGAACATTTCAATCACTGAAATGGCGAAAAAACAATTATTACATATATTCATGTTTGGACCAGTTGAAGAAATTACAAACACGCCAGGTTACTAAGTTGGTGAAGCATCCTATTTATATTAGTGATGTTTGATAACCAAAAACAAATTTCAGTCAATTTTGTACATGTCTCTTATGATATCCAGTAAAGGGGTGCATGTCCACAAAACAGTCAATTCTTAAAAAAACTCTTTAAGGCGCCGTTACTCCCTTAAAAACTCCTGCAACTCAGCATCCAATGCACTTCTGTTGATGGCGTGCTTCTTTGTGCATTCTTCCGCATTGCGTGTGTACTTTCGCTTGTCTTTGACGTATTCTTCTCCAAGGTCAGTTCGCAGTGGATTGTCAGTGGCAGGATCCTTTAGCAGATCAATAACGGCTTGGAGAACTGAAAGAAAGGCGAAAATAAATGAATTGCTTGTATCTGGATTCCTTCATGCGAGAACGAAAAATAAAGAAGTAAGTGAAGCATATGCCAACGTCTTGCTGATATATGAATATACCTCTTAATATTTTCAATCAAGATGACAACTGCTTGCGTATACAGTTGTCGTCGAGATTGAGTGTACAACGCAGACATTTAATCAGATTACATTAGAATGACATCATCAAATTTAGCAAAGGAAAAATGTAGTAAATTGTCAATAAATCCAAGCGTGAAAATCCCCCGCAACATTCGGCAGCGATCGCTATGTTTCCTCTATTACTGAGCCAGAGGGCTGTCAACATCATAGCACTGGCTTAAATTCCAATATCATTCTTTAAGGATGCCGATTTCATCAAAATGTAGGTATGGTCTGGAGTGCCAATTTTTAAGCTTGGCTATACTGAACATAGGCCCCCGACCGAGAAGTTGCAAATTGTCGGATCGGCATCAAAATAACGTCAGCCATCTTGAACTTTCATGCAAAAGTCTCAACAAAGGATCCAAAATTCTTCCAGTATTTCATGGATGTGTGACATTTTCTCATTCACACCGGAGGATGCGTAAGCATTGAAATTTTCAGACATTAACGTAGACATCCCAGCGCACTTCGAGCAAACGTGAGTGTTGACTTTCCTTTGAGGACAGGAAAAATGAAAGTAGTTCTGCGTTTATTCATTTTCAGGAGTAGTAAATGAAATTCAAAGTTATTGCTGAGGTTATATTACATGGTACATACCGCGATGAAACGGAAAAAATGATCACTACACACAGGCATGGGATTGAACCAATTATAAAAAGTCGGAATTTTAAAGAGTAGCTGAATCAGCGGCGCATGGCGAGCGTTTAGCGAGCCTATAATTGCCCGGCAAAAAATTTTGAGGTTATAATTCCCCAGAAAGCCTAGAAATCGTCTAATTAAAAGGCTTAATATTTAACACAGGTCTTTACTTCTCAACTATTTATATGACTTAATATAATAATTAAAATACATGGGTATTTACACAATTTAGAATATGTGAAATGTACAAAAATCGAATCAAGTAAGAACCTACATAGATGAGCAGTAGAAATTCATAGTAGGTACGTAGGTACAAATGTATATGAAAAAGTGGGTCTAGTTAGAAATCTTAGCACGCTTAGCAAGGGAAGAAGTGTGTTTCTTCAAGGCACGCTTCAGTATTTTAGAAGACATTTTCTTTGACGCAGCTTTTGACACTACATCTAATGAATGCAAGTTCAGAGTAGACTTCTTTTCATCCAGAATGCGACGACGATGTTCTTGTTCTTTTCGCCGACTTTGTGAAGCCAACCGAAAATTTCCACAGAGACTAGCATCGATGGCGTCATATGCTGGGTCTTTACGAGCGAAGTACTTGTAGGAAGGTTTAGATTGCGACTTCAAGCGATACCTAATGGTATGAAGGGCATCCAATGTAGCAATGTTCATTCTGCTACTCTGTGCATCCATAACATCATCCAAAAAGAAAGACTAATCAATAATGTTCATATTAAAAATTAGGTACAATACATCAGAATAATAATAAAACTAGGTACAATGCAGAACTGAATTATTTTCAGAATATTAAACTTTGTACAATTGATCAAGACATTTTCTGTCATGACTCCCCCCCCCCAACACCCCATTGCCAAAACGTGCTTATTTTGCTTATCAAACGAAATTATCAAAATGATTTCAAAAAGCCGGAAAAATCCCATGCCTGTACACATAAGCATGCCAAATGAGTAGTTGACAGGAGTCATCATTCATATCAGAATTCCATTTCTAATAATACCTGAAAACTTTCTTTAGTGAGTCAAAAGATGAATGCACGAGATGAATTTGTTTCAAGAATGGAGATGTGCTGAGACAAGAAATCGCCTGGACAATTTCGATTACTGCAATTTTTTTCATTTTGATTCAAGCTGTTCAGTGCTCCCTATTCACTAGTCTAACTTAATAGCCGTTTAATTTTCTGCCAGTCTCAAAATTTAAAAATCTCAATAGACAGTAGCATTATCAATCATTAGCATGAAATTATTTTAGTGTATTGTAGGACACGAGAAAAATTTCCATACATTATTTTTTGTAGATCTCATTAAATGCTTGAATTATGCTGCTTTCTTATAATCGACTTGTTTTCCAGCATTTCCACGACATTTCACATCACTTACTTACTTACTTCCCCGTTTTTCGTCCTTGTCCACGTTGAACGGGATCAGACGTTATGGTTTAACATCACTGCTCCCCATACAGGAGGCTTCGACCGTGCTGACATAGTCTTTTAACATAAACTTTTGACATAGACTTTTAACTTAAGCGCTGTGATCTTTTAGTTCGGATGCCCTTCCTGACGACTTGCAATGACACTTTCGGGGCTGGACCGAAACAATCATAGACCAAGCACTAGAAGGTGTAGTTCGGTCAATTTCCGAAACGAATTTTATCCCTGAATATTGAAGTATTCAATAACTACGACGATTTCCTATCACTGTCACACTCATCTGCTCGTTAGTTTGTTTGTTTGCTTGCAAATTCACGTCAAAGATTCATGATGACGTCACAGCTGCCGATTCCTGCTTACTGAGAAGCAGAGCGCCGTGCAAGAGACAGGAGGTTCGCTGTAGTTGGCTGATAAAGGAACCCTGTAGTATGCAAGTAAGCAAATTTCTGAATGGACCTATGGTAGCTAGATTGTTCTTGAATGAGATGGGATATCCGATGATGACAAAATGAAGTACAAGTGGCTGATCACGATTCAACACACTCACGCATACGAGAGGCAAAATGCGACAAATAATTGTTCGCTGTATATTTGCTGTCAGATTCTGAAATGTACATTTGCTGTACAGAAATATAGGATGACTACAAGAAATATGCCGGTACTGCAAATCAACACAAAAAGTAATTATCTGGAACATCAAGCGTTAGACGAACCGGAGCACCTTGACTTTCTTCACTTTCTGAAAAGTCATGCATCACATGGTAAATATCGAAATCCATATCCATTTCATATGAAGAAATCTGAAGCTCATCTCGAGATAGCACCATCTCAAATTTGGCCCGAGTTTCATTCAGTTTTTGTAGAGCCTGTACGTCTTTTAGCGAAGGAAAATTTTAACTAATTTGCGTTCCATTTTCAAGCATGGTTAAGCCTCCTTACTCAAGTGGAGTAAAGGCTGTCTGATTTTGCGATATTCCTTCAGCATCACACTTTGCATATCTTAGATCTTTTATTTAATCATTTTATTTGAAGCATTCAGAATATGTAACACTGTGCCTCGTCGGTTTAGTATGGATGAGCTCGTGCAATGCTACAACACATCCATTTTTTCTGTATTTCGGAATGTTGTAGAAGGCAAGTTTATTAGGATCGTCCGTTTTGTTTGTGCACATGTATGCGCAGTATTGTGCCATTTTAGACATTTTGTAAGTGTTCAGGAACATAAACAAGTGACTTCCTGTTAATGACTTTAAATCTCGCATTTTCTACAATTCATTTTCTCCGTGTGCGTTGATCCTCTTCTGCCTATCTGATTCGTCACCAAGAATGCTAACAGTGGCGTATCAGATCACTGGCACGTATGACGTCATCTCGTCTCCTTAAGTTGATGATTGCGCCTAATAGAGGGATCAGAATGCGTCAAAGTTCGCTAGATTGACTATTATGCAAAGAAGAAGCCACTGAAACAAAGTTAAACATTTGACCGAACTTCACCTTTAAGCATTGGCGTATCCAAGGGGGGGACACCGGGGAATGTCCCCCCCTCTGAGAGATATGATTTTAACACATAAGTTTATGAAGAAGGAAAGTGAACTCAAACATCAATTCTCAATACATTCTGTGGAGTTGAGCTTTAGTGCTTGATTTGCCTGGGAGTCTTGTGTCAGAGTGTGACGTTGCTTTCTTACCTATAGCCATTGCCGATAGCGCCGATAACACATTCGTCAAACACTGACTTGCAGTGGCGTAGCGTGTATAGTATTCACAGTATTCAGTGAATACCTATTTATTTCCACTGTGTAAACTTAATGAATTCTATCCATTCTTAAATATAACCAGCTTTTTGTCCGTTGAAAAATCTTCTTTATTCAACCAAAAAGTATATAAAAGAAATTTGCATTATTTCAAAGTACATTTATGATAAGAGTTCATTAATTGCATCAATCAACGCTAATTTGGTTTTCGGACACTTTTCCTTTGCTCTAAACTTTCCGAACGTGTTCAATGCGCCATCACACGCCTCCTTGATTATCTGCACAATGTCGACAGTTCTGTTATCAGTTTTAATTCTCCCAATATGAGGCTACTATTCAACTTGACCACTCAATCTGAACACCACTGGTGAGTATTCCAATCGTGAATATTCTCTCATTCATAGGATAACAAGTTCTCAATGCATAATCGGACTCGTGTTACTCAAGAAAATATTCGGAATCACAGAACAACTTTCGATCCAACTTCAGGCTAAGAAGATAGATTTTGTGGCAGCCATGGAAGAAGTTCAACATGTAACTGACATCTTCAGGTCTTGGAGAAATGAGTCAATTGTATTCATCAATGGTTACGCAGAAGCCGTGAAGCTGTTTCAGTGCATTACGGACGATCCTTCTGCAGAGCTCGAAACACCGCGACTGACATCAAAGCAAAAATATCGTTCGAATGTGCCTTCTTAATCAGCATCTGATTATTACAGAAAAGCTACATGGTATCCTTTGCTTGATGCAATCATCTCACAGATGAACGATCGCTTCAGTGAATCTTCAAAAACTGCCCTATCTATGTCAAACTTCATACCAGATCGAGTTGCCGATGTCATAGTGGAAGATATGAAACGTATCTTTGAAAAATATAAATCCATACTACCAGATAGTCTTGATACTTGTATGATAGAATTCTACAGATGGCAGCGAAAATGGAATTCAATTCCTAAACAAGATTGTCCTTCAAGCGTTGTGGAAGCCCTGAAGTCGTGTAATTCTGACCTATATCCTAATATCTATATCCTACTGAAAGTGTTTGCTTCAATCCCAGTAACTTCGGCGACTGTAGAGCGGTCGTTCAGCAAGCTTCGTCAAGTGAAAACGTCGTACCTCCGTTCAACAATGAGTGAAGCACGTTTGACAGGATTGACTTTGCTGGCAATACACAAGGACATTCCACTGGATTACGACTCTGTGATTGATTTGTATAAGACGGAGCACAACTCACGCTTTAAATTGTAATACGTTTACTTAACTCCTAACGGTCTCTCGTAAAAACATTAGTGTAAAGCTCAGAAAAATGTCATGTTTTTTAGCTTCTTTCTTCAGGAAAAGTATTTTGCAGTGCCTGTATATTGTTCTGTAATTTCACTGTACTGATAGAGGATATCTGAAGTATACATGTAGAAGATGCGTACACTAATAATACTGTTTGTGTCACTGTTTAGTTTGATAATAATCTGTACCTGTTCAGTTTTACTGAATTCAATTTTAGGACGTTACGGTATATCAAAATGTGGGATATCAAAATTCGGGATTAGCGAAAATGAATATGAAAGCGAAGATTAAATTATCGATAATATTACATGCGACTATGATTATACTATTTATGATTATTATATTTCTTTGCGTTGAATATGCATAATCTTCGTGGTAGGCCATAAAATTCATTAATTTTTGTACCCCCCCTTTTCAAAATCCTGGATACGCCCCTGCCTTTAAGCACTGTACCACGGATACCACTACATCCATTTTCACAATTTCGAAATACTTAGATTGAAGCCACTCTGCAACTCTTTTTTTGGCATATCAAAATAGACATTATAATTGCCATTCTTGAATCAACGATCACCTACCTACAAGACTCTTGCATTCACATAGCTTCGAAGAATTGACAGGTACATTAATACTTGATTCTAATTTTTTTCAACAGGATTGCATGCTACACATTGAGAGCTAATAAGCCAGTGTTTCTTACAAATCAATTTACGTTACGTTGGATTGGACACTCCATTATCCACCTACAGACTTTATGATTAATTTTATGAGGGAGTAGCAAAGCAGTTTGTCTAGACATGATAGCGAAATGAGAAATACAGAAGAACGTTCCGAATAATGTAATTAGAAATTCAAGTAAGAAAAGCTAATTGATTTTGTAAATAGCGGGAAGCGCAGTTTAATCAAACATAAAATAAAAATCGGAATTAAAAAATTAATTTCAACGGTTACTACATGTGGTACGATGTACATGAATTGCTTTTAGCGCGATATTTGAATAGGCCTACTAAGCGAAGCATCGCGCAAAAAGATGATCATACCAATTATCCGTTGAAATTTCATTTTTGTTTAATGCCATTGTATTTCCGGATACGCAGAATAATTTTTTTTAAATATTATGAAAATTTCTTTAGATTTGCGAGCACAAATTTTCACTTCACATGTAATAACGAAGAGCAAATTTCAAAATCATAAGGTCAATAAAGACTAAAACGATATTTCAGTCGTATGAGCCACGGGAAATCAGATGAATGATTCTGAAGCAAGAATGCATCAACTCTCAAAGTAGAGGATTGCCATGCATGTACTACTGGTAGAAATGATGACGCTATGAAAACCAATGTCTACTTTGAGAGTTAGTGTTTCCTTGTTTCGAAGTCCTTCGTTTCATTTACAGTGGTTCTTGCGATCGAAACTGAATGAAACAAGACTTATTCATAGATAAGTATTATTGAGATATATAGCTTCAAAACCTGAAGGGCACTGTGTAATATCATCAAGTTAGGTTGCTTTACAATTACTAAGGATGACGAGATACCGATGAACCAGGACTGCATCATATATGGATCGGATTCGTTTGTGATAGTGTCTGTGAAAAACAAGTGATTATAACACAGTTCATCATTCATAAACTCCATGGCTGATAAAATTGCCATAAATTGCATTTGTCATAAAGGAACTTCAAACTTACTCATCACAATACTCGACGAAGATCAAAGTAGTTAATTTATTATCAAAACCATAATTCGAGTCCATTCGACTGAGTCTATCCCCAACCTGGTGAGAGTTGCCAGTTGACAAAGGCTGCCAAATCCTACCTTGCTGATAGCTTCGTGCCTTGGGTGAAGTAAGGTTAAGTGAAATACAGAGAATTTGACATTAATTTGGTGGTTCTACATTGAAGAAAGTAATTTAAATTTGACTGCTAAGAACAACTGACAGTGGAAGTACTCATCATGGAGGAGCTGAAGTTACCACTCACAATAACAATAACTTTACAATAAGTATCTAACAAGCATCAATTCAGTGCACATTATTGACATAATCGAAGTTTTCCCAAAAAATGAAATTTACGTACTTAAAAAGCTGCAAAACATCACACTCTTGCAATTATGATTCTAAATCACTTCACTTTCGCTCTTTCGAAAATCGGGAAAATTTTAGATTTCGTTGGATTGACCATAGATCTGTTTTTGAGACTCAAATACGTAAAATCTACATCAAATCTGAATTTATTGAGAAGTGCATGTCATCAAGATGACTGAGTCGGAAGACACAGAAAACATATGCCGATGACATCAGGAAGCCTATAAATCTCTTAAAAAGGCGACAGCTTTGTGATAACGTCAATGTGTTTCATAGGGATCTAAACTACGCTTGCTGCAGATGAAGCAAACACATAACCTCATAAAATTGGATGCCAGATAATGGGAGGACTCAACTTTGGACGATATGATGACCACGATGAGTAGATACAGTCCACATGATGAAGATCATCCGAAAGGCATGCAGGAATCGAACCGTTTTGGCAAAGAAGCACAATTATTCCGAGCCGATACTCAATCTGCTGAATGATACTGAGTCATTGAGCACGACAGCTCAATGCTGACATCGACTGGCACTGTCTTAGTCCAAGTTACAATAAGAGCTGAGTATACAAATGAGCAGTTAAATCTGTTGCCCCACGGGAGCGGAAGATGTGATGAGTTTTCCGGTATGTGCGAAATACATCCTTAGGAGTCACAGACAAGTCATGGTACAAGATGAGTGGTAAGCTCATTCAATGACTTAAATTCATGCCTCATACAGAGCTTTCCAAACAGAGCTTCATGCGAGTAGGTTTAACTGATAAGTCGTTGATAGAGAAAGTGGCTTCATGTCCAAAGCAAATATTCTGCACAAAATTAGGATACACGTACAAGTGTTGTCGTTGAAGAGCAATCCGATAAAATTCAAGTCTTCTCAGCTTTTCATCCGCCTGTAGGCTGTAGCTCTTGAATTGTGGTGAACTGACACGTTCGAAGCCGATCTTTCTTACTAAGAGCATGAAGCTCCAAAGCTTATCGTTCGCATTCAAATAATTGTTCTACTTCCATTTCCCTATCTACAGATCAGACTATCTCCAGGTAATAATAATAACAATTGATTTATTCGAACTTCATACCAGCAATCCTCGACTGTGGAACAATCTTGAGGGAAGGAGAAAATCAGAATAAAATGGGTGTCACGCATACTTTATAAAAGAATTTTTAAAACAAACAGTCTTGGCTTTAATAAGGCTATGTGAATTCCTCAGTCGTCCACTTTATCTCTAGGCTGACGCATCAGAAATGAAGTTGAGTGGATGGTATTTGGATTTTGCTTTCAAAATCGACAAGTTACAGAAATCACCAAGGTCGCTAGATCAGCTGAAGCAGAAAATCCTACTCAATCGTTTTTCAAATCTGGTCAATACAGAAAAACGTGTTTGGCCAATATTACACCAAGCTGGATAAGCAACCGACCTCACCAGAGCACAATATACCATCCATAGGACATTTGAATTGGTACACGAGCGGTTACGATTGTTTCGCTACACGAGTGGCGTTTCACCTAAGGCTACGATGGTTCGGCAGTGGGAAGCGTCGAGATGCAAATGAAACAATTAGACAAGTGCTACACGTGATAGTCGAGGCATCCTGAACTCGTGGACGGTCAAAGAAGACATGGCTCCAAGTCGTCAATGAAGACATGGTGCAGCCGAGATTATCCACGAGTGATACACAGCACACCGGACCATGATCGTCAGAGAAGTCTCACATCATCCAACCCTCAACAGAAGAGGAAAAAAGACGTTAAGTAAGTAGTCAAACTCCAATCATATCGCCCTTTTTCTATAGCTACCTGCAAATTCTGTGGCAAGATGCTGTATCCGGCCACTCCAGTAGCCTTCCTATTACTCATCGCTGTTTTCATTCGCATCCATTTATCTTCAAGATGCTTCTTGTCCGTCACTAATGTCTCAAGTTTCCTTTTTGCAGAATCAAAAACCTCAAGTGTTGCCGCCTCTTTCATTATCTTATATTTGTCTTTGTCAGACAGCAGTTGTTTTGCTCTTTCCTTCCCGATACTAGCGATGAACATCCCTGGAGCAAGCCAACATGCTAGTAGAAGGAGCATTAACCTGAACAGCTACTCCCGAAAAGCGAGCATACTTTCTTGATAGTCACTGTCCTTGCTCAGCTTCAATGAAAAAAAATTTGTTTGTTCTGTTGTCATAGCATTCTGATTATCCGACCGACATCTCTTAACGCTAGCGTTCTCATTGTGGACGTACGAAAGTTATGGAAACTGTTTTTAGTGTTGGTATATGTTCTCATCGCCAGATGTCCATGAGAAGGCATCGCTCGATAGATGGTCAAGCCCGACGATCGGATGGTGTTTTTCAGTTGGCCCTCAGCAGAACAAGCTCGTCTTTGATCACAGAAATTCCTCGCCCGTGAATCAGATGAGGCAGCGCAGCAGCGGATCTTCCGAAGGCGTCACTTGTCGTCATCTTCTCTAGAAAATGTACTCCCAGACCAGTAAGCATGACACAAATTCTACGGGGCTATTTTTTATGGCACTTCTTGCCATAATCTGGTTTTTACTGATTAATAATAATCTTTATTCTTTGGTTCACAATTATTTGCATACATTCGGTGAACGCAGTTACATAACACAAGAGGCACAAGATTTGCGACGTTGATGCTAAACAGCACATTGATAAGGTTTCCTATCTATCGTCCCTGTACAGTATCGTTAAAAACAAGTTCATTAACCGGTCACGGGATGTAGGCGATTTCTATAGTGAGAACTCAAGCTCAAAAAGAACAAAGGCTGCAGATAGCACACCATAATGAATCCTGTAGCATTGAAGAGCGTGGAATGATCGCATATAATGAATGTTTTGGCGATCAAGTTATGAACACTTGATATGCTGAATATTGGAAGCAGAAAAATATTGGAAGTAATTTAGCAGTACAACACAGTAAACAAGAAGCATGGTGACGACAGGAGGCGTGTAACATGCGTCCGCACGCCGCCAGCCAGGATCGTTTGGAGATGTAAACATATTTCAACATTATGACCATTTCAAAAATAGAAAGCTGACCTAATGGTTTCGATTGAAATGTCCATCTGAAGTCTCCGTAAGAAATGAAGAATCAATGATTTTAGGCTAGGTGAGCCATCGTATTTATACATGGGCGAGAATCGAGAAACGAGAAATCGAGACAAGAAATGATTCGAGAATTCTCGATTTTTTCGAGACAAGAAATGGTTCGAGATTTCTCGATATTTTCGAGAACTGCTTCGAGAATTCTCGAATTTCTCGAAAAGTGCATTTTTTGCTAGCTGCAGCAATGAAAAGACCAAAATTTGTATTCATGCGTCTGATGCACTAATTGGGTACAATGTCACACACTTCCTCATACACTCATACATGCTTCCAACGTTAACATTACTCCGCTGTGTCAATCCCCTTTTGTCCCATGCCTTTCAACAATTGTATTCCATACGTCTGCATACTCATACAATGCTTCCCTCGCTGACATTACTCCGCTGTGTCAATCCCTTTTTGTCCTATGCGTTTCACATCAAGCCATCGAGTTCTCTTTGCGACTTTGCGTCGTCTACCACCGATCGTGAACACAGTCGAATGACTAAACTCGCTAGTGAGCGTTTGTCGACCAATCACATCCCAGCTGCTGAGAACACGATCCTTGCTTCTAGTACCATCATAGTGAAGTGAATGAAACAGTGCATTACCATTAATTCCCATCTTAATCAAGTTCGAAAATCATATGGCGGATTCTTCTGACAGTAGTGAAATTGAATTGATTGATCAACCAACATCAACCTGTAAACTGGTGCTATCGGATTGTTTTACAAGGCAAAGTGGAGCAGCAACGGCCAGATGCAAAGAATGTAAGAAGATCATCAGGTGTACTAATGGAAATACGAGTGGATTAAGAAGGCACATGAAGCTGCATTTGAATGTTACAAGGAGCTCAGGTGAGTCTTTTAAAACATACGTAAACTATAAGTAGCTACACACATTCTGTGACATTCATTTACATGCATAACTGAATTAGTCCTTGTCGTTCACGTTGTGTTAAGCAAGTAGCCTAATTATGCATCTCCAGACACTGATAACAGGGGTCGTCAAAAATTAATTGCAATTAATTGATTGATAATAGAAAATAATTACAATTAATTGATAGGTATCAACTGATAATTGCAATTAATTGATTGGTATCAACCGACAATTGCAATTAATTGATTGGTGTCACCTAATAATTGCAATTAATTGATTGCTTTCACTGAATAATTGCAATTAATTGATTGCTTTCGGATGCAATTAAAATTAATTGATTGCACGGCCCAAATTAATTGCAATTAATTTTTGACGACCCCTGACTGATAAGCCTAAGTATCTGGCCCCAAACTGGTCCCAAAATAGCAGGCGCCAGCAGAGTAGGCCTGTGAAAGAGATTGGGTACTTCTACTGTCTCCAGGGGTGATCAAATTAATAGCAATTAAATTGGGCCGAGCAATCAATTAAGTGCAATTTTTCGGCAACACCAATCAATTAATTACAATCATCCGTTGATATCAATCAATTAATTGCGACCAATTAATTTTTAATCACCTCTGCCTACGATGGTGACGTCATTACAATCAGGGTCTTATTGACTTGTAAATAATATCGTGACCCACGTGCGCACGTTTATTTCATTTAACTGGTTGCCTATGGATATTTAAGTAACGAATCTTGGCTTAACGTTTTGTATTATGTAATAAAAACTATTCTATCAATGCATTGGAATTATTGCATTGCAATTGCAATATTGCATTATTGTATTATTGCATTATTGCAATTGATTTTTGATCACCACTGATCCCCCATACATTTTTAATCCTTCCGATTCCATCATGCTTGGTTAAACTAAACCAGATCATCCATTGTGTGGAATGTTTAATCAAAGGCATTGTCGCACATCGGGATCGCATTATGCTTTTAATTGCCATATTTCATGAACTGAACTTATTTATTAGTAAAGCTTGTAATCACTTCTTATGCCAACTTTTATAATTTGCGATTCTGTATTAGCCTCGCAGACATTTATCCTTCTTTATTCTTGCAACTGTTTCATCGACTTATAATGAATGCTCTCATCTCACCGACCATGATGATGAGACAATATACTCGTAGATATTATTTATTCATTCATAAATGCAGGCTATTTCACATCCACAAGCTTATGCGATAATCGATGTGAACTGCATGACTCGTTCTTGGTCAATACATGAACTCTTGCATGCTTTACAATAAAAGCCTAAGCAGGACCTACACATTATTCACATTATCATTTGACTTTCTTGAATTTTCCCCAAGCGAAGCTAGTTTCAAATTCCAAATTAATTATTGTATATTTTTTCTTGCATGTGCTGCAAATTCATTCAACATTGACTAACACTAATATAGAATATGTAAGTGCAGCTGTGAAACCAGTTATCGATAGTGCAGAAAACTCAATTAAGAATTAGAAGAATACAAAGTCTGCATATTGTTGCGTTGATTGTAATAGTACACCTCAAACTACATAACATTTTATTTTCTGCAAGTATGTGGATGATACTACATGTACATATACATGTAGGTACATGTACATGTAGTAGGAGAACGCTGCTCACTAGCATGCCATCATGAATTGACATTGTTTTGCAGACGAAAATATGAGGCCTCAATCGTCGATGAAACGAAAGACAAGCAAGGAACCCAGTTCCAGAGAGACTCAGGAGAAGAAGACCAAAATAACTCATTATTTCGGACAGGAACTCTCATCAAACACTTGTTTAAAAGAGGCAGCAATGGAAGCAATTGTGAAAGATTCACGAACACTGAATGACTTTGAAAAGCCCGGGATGAAGGCTTTCTTGCACTCGGCCAAACTCAATCCATCAGGTCTTGACAGACGAAGTATCATGAGAATGATTAGATCTAGATACAAACGTGAGAGAGCAAATCTGAAAAGCCTTCTTGACTCAAAAACATCAATCAGCGTTACAACTGATATGTGGACTTCAAATCAAAGAAAATCCTATATGATAATCACTGTTCATTACATTTCTGACAACGAAATGAAATCAAGGGTCTTGGATTTTCGGGAATTTGAGACGACACATGACGGTAACAATATTGCGAAGAGAATACGTAAACAGTTAGCAAAAATGAACATCACAGAAAAGGTTAGAAATGCAACAACTGATAACGGTGCCAACATTGTCAAAGCATTCAAACTCATGAAAAATGATGGCCTAGCCATAGCGAGGATTCCGTGCTTAGCACACAAATTACATTTAGTTATAACGACAGCTTTGCCTTTGTGGAAGATCTCTCCAAAATCACAGATTTCGAAGTCTGATTCATCAAGCGATGAGACCGACGATGATGATAGTACAGGTTCTGAAAACAGTGATGTTGAAAATGACGTAGATGAATTTCTTGATGAAAGTGATGATGAAGCCACCGGCACCGATGACGACAGAGGAAGTGAAGCAAATCAGCAGATGAAGGACATTTGTGAAGGGATACGAAAAATTAGAAGCTTCTGTAAATTCATTTCGAAATCACCGAAATTTCATGCGATTCTACGGAAAAAGTTGAGAGAGCGCTATGGCAATGATTTCGGAATTCCACACATTGACTGCAGAACTCGATGGAATAGCACATACACCATGATCAATGCTTACTTCGAAGTCAGAAGAGCTATAAGGGATTTCTTGAATGATCAGTATGAGGTGACGTCGAACTCTACATTTTCCGAATTGCTTCTCACAGTATCTGAGTATGAATCCATGAAAAGTTTAATTGATATCCTTCATCCCTTCGAAGCTGCAACACGAATGGTGTCAGGCTCAAAGTTCCCTACACTTCCAGTTGCTCTAACAGTTGTGAAGGGACTTTGCGGAAAATTGACCGTTGGTCAAAATGATAATCGCATGGCTTCAGACATCAAAAATAGACTGGTAGCTCGAATAACTCACTACTTTTACGATGATAATGGAAGCGATCTACAACAGGATATCAAGAGACCCTATTATTGGGCGGCTTTCCTATCCCCTACCTATCATGCCACTCTAACAGAGGAGGAACTGTCGACAATAAGAAAAGAAATGGAGCGGGAACTTCTTGCTCAAAAAGACATTTCCGATACACCAAGTGCGCCGTTGGCTGAAAATGATGCAACACCGGTTTCAAATAATAAAACTCTACAGGTGAGATTCATGTACAGTACAAGTACCAGTAGATATACGATATTTTTCACGTCATAGGTTAATTTTGTAATACAGCTAGGAACACAATAAAAGTTTCAAAATCTTCCATGACAGAAAAAAGACATTTCATAGGACGATTATCACAAATCTATTATGAGCTCATGCGTAGAATGCATGCATGTTGTCTACATACTCGTGGATTAAAGTCATTTATCTGTGTTCATCATATTTTGATTACAGCGGAGTTGGAATGACAAAACACTCTTTTCTTAGAAAAAACAAATCATTGGAATTCTTTTCTTTTCAGAAGTGACTCGAATGGGAGAGCGATCCTCTCAATTCTACGTGTAGTATTTCAATTTTCTTTAATGATGAGTCATTCAATTGCAGCGCACGACAACAATATTGCCTGCATGAATTTACAGAGTAACATGCTAATGATGGCCTTCAGTATCAACTTTGATTACGAATTAGCCAATATTTAGCTCATTGCATGTAAACTACCTAATTTGACTAGCCTGCATTATCATCGATTCAGATAATCATGAAATGAAAGTTCTTCGCAAAAATTTATGGTTTAAATACTTTTCAGACATTTCTGGATGCGTGTGGATTCGCACTTCCTCAATCAAGGGAAACAACTGTTGATGAAATACAGATGTATGAGATTGCGCTGAAATCTAACTCCCATTCCAACGACATTGATTTTTGGAGCCACTTTGGAAACAAATGCCCAGCATTATCAAGGCTTGCGCTTATGTATCTCACGACTCCGGCAACTTCAGTCCCATCTGAAAGTGGCTTCTCTGTCAGCTCCGCCATACTTACGAAGAGAAGGGGACGCCTGACCAGCTCAAATGCGAAGAAGCTTATGTTCTTGAAAGACAAGATGTTGTGATCTTTGATTAGATGACTGTTCTGAATATAGATTTCGTAACTGAGCCTATTGTTTTTTGTTTTCTTTAAATCTAAATGTGCATCTGCTCATATGTACATTAGCTTTCTCAAAATCGGATCAAATGAACATCAAGACAGTAGGCTACTGTTATTATTTGTTGACTTACTTAATTAATGTAGTGTATCTTCGACAAAATTATCGAGCTTTTTTACTTTTGGATGTGAACATGATCAGTATAATCGAATCACCAACTGCATAGCAAATATAGCTACATGTGTAAGTTCCTGAAGTAGGCTTAGACATATTTTTGGAAATATTTGCTGTAGGCCTACAACATCTTTAAGTCAAATTTAAGGAAGGATCAGAGCCTGGGCCGCAATATAGAAATGATGTAGGCTTATGAGCTCAGTTCATCAATAGCCCGCAAAATCAGTGTTTCGAGCGCGTTGTGATACCGGGCATAGGCCTACTTTTTCCAGGTATTCATCCGCAATTTTTCAGGATATTCAAGCCTAGATGCAAGTCTCATTTACATTTAGATGAAAACTTTGTTAATTCATTCAAGAATCGTAGCCGTGTCGACCATATTCATTGTGACTATAGGGGGATTCGGGATGGGATCGGATCAGCATCCGTATAGTCTACGCTTATACGTGGTTTAGATCTAGGAAACACGTATCAGGAGCATCCGGAACTTGGATCCTCAACAGATTTTATTGTGACTACGAAATGGGACACATTTTAGCAGGTTCAATTTGGCCACTACGTTCACTTAAGGCTCAAAAAAGAATATCGAGAAATATTCGAGAAATGGGAATTTCTCGAAAAAATCGAGATCGAGACAAGACCGAATTGCAAATTTCTTGATCGAGACAAGAAATCAAATTTCTCGATTCTCGCCCATGTATAATCGTATTTATGTCCGCAACAGTCTTACCATTCTAGGGCATCAGACGAGCATGGGTGGAATGTTGGTTCAATTTCTTTGACTTGAATAATAGCTTCTCCTTCAAACTACCGACTAGGCCATTATCAGCCACCGACTCTCAACATGTATAAAAAAACATGTCTTTATAGATTTTCAAACACTTAAAATCTTCAATCTTGTATGAAGAGTTCGCTCACACACGAGATAAGGTCAGAATTCATCACACTACTACGTATTCGAGATTTGCTTGATAACTTTGTAGTAGAATCAATTAACCATTAACAGAAAGTGGCAAGATTCAACTTCTTACCAAAAAAAGTTTCTTGCTTTTACTCGGAAACACATTTGGCGATACACCACTCTTCTATGTGGCCGAGTTCCAATGATCCCACTCATTCTTTCAAGCTGAGTGTTTTGCGAGAATAAATAGTGCACCTATTTTAAAAGTTTTAGGTTTGAGCCGACCTAGATTTGAACCTAGGTCTCCCGGATGCAGAGTAAAAACTGTACAAGGCCACTGCGCCTGAAGAGTGAAGCAATATGAAAGCTTTGCTATCTGTTTGGTTGGAGAAGTGATTTGCGTTAAAACCCTCTCATTAAGAATATCAGAGAATACAAATATGAAGATTAATTTTAATTTGGTTGGTGATTTCTGAAAATTTAAACTTTCAATACGAAATATTGGGAAATTCATTAATTATATAGATATATAAGAAAAGAAGAAACAGAATTTCCACTAGAAAACCAAAAAAACTCAGAATAAAACAGACAAAAAACTTGACAACAGGCAATCCGACCGTTTGAGCCTATTATTCTAGCATTTCCTCAAAACATCAGTGGTGGCACATGCTGACGCACCTAAAAAATCATGACAGACCAGCTGTAGAATGCATTTTAAAATTATGATGATCGGGCTGACTTCACAAGCGAAATATCTGCCTAGATAGCCATAAACAAAATACGTTTAGTAAACTGGAGTGATTAAGGAGTTTGAGAGATTTAAAATGCGATTAATTACGTGTTATCCGATGTGACGAACAAAGTGATGTTGAACATGTGTGATAAGCAGATTGAAGTTTCGGTAGGGAATAATTATTTTGAGTGACAAATTCACCCATTGCTGCAACTCGTTGAAGGTACCAAGTCATTGAAGCTGGCATGTTATAAATGCAGCAACCTGAACGAGACAGCACCAAAACAGATATGAGTTTTGAGTTCAAAAACAAAATTATGGACAATGTGGATATCAGTAGTATTCTGCATGACAGAAGTATCAATCGACTTGTTCCAGAACAGGTACAGGATTGTTATCCTCCGAAAACTTATTTTACATTGAATAGCCCTGTCTCTTTGAAAATCTGCAACTATAACAAATTTTTGAAAACGCTAGATAAGTCTGATTTGCATGATATCTTAAATTCTAAGTGTAAATGTAATGATCACCCTTCTTTTGTTAATGATTATCACAAACACGTTTTCACAGGTGATTTGAATTTTATTACTGAACCTGAGTTTAAAGAATTGCTTGCTCTAGGAACGAAGCATCGTTTACCCAGGAAGTGTAATCATAAAAATATTACAGACAGTATCACAGTTTCGCTCGATGAGCACATAGCTAAGATGTGTAGGAAGCACAAAAAAATTTTTAAGAGCTGATTATTCGGATTGGAGAAATAAGATTTCAAAATTAGTGCGAGACAAACTATATAATAATAAGCTCAACAACAGTAACAATAGCAAGAATACAATGAGTAATAGTAACATTAATTCTCTTAGCAAGATTAGCAAGTTACTGCATTATTATCATGATAACTTCATTATTACTGCGGTAGATAAGGCTAATAGCAATTATGCGTTCATTTGCAAGAAATTCTATGTTCTGGTTTTATTACAGGAACTTGGATTTGATTTGAAGACATTAACTCCTATAGGTAATAGTACATACATACCTGTTAACATAGAGATCAATAGTTTAGTTGTAAATCATAAAGAGATCATTAGTAATTCCTTTCATACAATTTGTAATAAAGATAATCTTAAACTACCTCGATTGTATTGGATACCTAAATTGCATAAAAACCCTTACAAATTTCGCTTCATAGCAGGTGCTAAACAATGCACTACTAAACAACTTTCGACTAAGATTAATAAAGGCCTAACCGTTATAAGAAATTACTTTAAGGAATATTGTAACGCTATCTATAAAAATAGCGGAATTAACTGTTTTTGGAGTATAGTATCTTCGATCGAATTCCTAAATAAGATTCAAAACATCAATATACATAACGTGCAAGTTTTTGACTTCTCCACATTGTACACTAACTTGAATCATGACGATGTTATTCATCACATTTCTGACTTGCTAGATTTGGTGTTTAATGATTCGAATAGGAAATACTTATGCATCGGTTATGAAAAACGTTTTTTAGCTAGTAAAAATTATCAAGGCTATAATGTTTTTATTTAAGATAACTTTAAGGATGCTATTAAATTCATTATTCATGAAGTTTACGTCACTTTTGGTGGACAGGTTTTTCGCCAGATAGAAGGTATACAGATGGGAGGTAATTGTAGCCCTTTGCTAGCAGACCTTTTTCTTTTACACTGCGAATATATTTTTATGTCTAATCTTATGAAAAGTAAAAAGTATGGCCTAGCTAAACTTCTATCGAATACCTCTAGATATTATAGACGATCTGTGTATTATTAATTATAAACATTTCGCTTCTTTAATTCCTAAAATTTATCCACCAAGTCTGGAGGCAAGTAGAAGTGGAGATAATGATAACAACATTGAATATTTAGACATTAAAATGCAAATCACTAATACAGAAGCGGTTACCACTGTATTTCATAAGGTTGACAACTTCAATTTTCCTGTTACGCTCTTAACATTTTCTCAAAACACTATGCCTTACAAAATAGGCATAAAAGTTTTCGCGGGACAGGATTTGAGTTATATTCGCATCTGTACACATGAGAGCGATTTTATTGAAAAAATAAATCGTACCTCCACCACCCTCATTGCGAGAGGTTATAATCGCTTTGATCTTAAGCGCAGTGCTGAAAAGCAGTTACACAAACACAGAGAGACTTTATTGAAATACGGTTATTTCTGCGCTAAGCAACTTTTGGACAACTGCCCGAACTTTATTTAAGTTCCTTTTCCATATTTTCTGTTTAGTTAGTTCGAATCATCTCGATGGCGTAGTCAATGTATCTGACTACATGTCCGAGATTTTTCTTTCGAGGCTGCTTTCTCTAAAGCAGGGCCCCGCTTGAGCGAGTTTGAACGTACAGGAATTAAGGGGCCGAAACGTGAATCTTGTTCAAGTTCCTGCTGATGACCTCTATTGCTTTTGTCCTCATCAACTTTATCACAGCATATATCAATTATCTGTTTTAGTTGCACTTCATGTTACCTGTGGGAAAGCCAGATCGGTCCTTTGGAGGGATCAAATTCTTTACTTCTCATTATCTTCAGCTTCATCTTCTCACTTCGATTGAAGCATCTGGGTAACACCGCACGTGGTTGACCAGTTATCCGCATTAGAAATGACAGGTCTGTTTGTATTTGTATTTGACTGATAGCAGATTGGGATTTAGATAAGTTACAAAGTTTGAAGTACTCGTATATAAGCAGACACACAAGTGTCGTGTCTATAATCACTCCTTTTTAGACGCTAATGTCATAAGTAAGTTGTTAGATTTATAATAGAAATAGAAATAGAAAATCTTTATTGGTCAATACGAAAGCGGTATATGACAGTGAGGGAACGGAAACATGTACATCAGGCATCAAGAAAAATGAGAAAATTTAACAAAAGAATTCCGGTAGAAAGCTCGATTCCTCCTCTGAGGCAGAAGAACACGTTGGTGTCGCATGTCACACGAAACATTGTTGCGTACAATAAAAAATTGGGAGAGAGGATGAGTATATTTACATTTGGAAATTTTTACAATGAGGCGTCTACAAATATTCTCAAGCATACAGCCGAGAGGTTGCTTGTCCGAGACACCAGCCCATCGACGGGCAACGCGATCTAGCCTCTCTAACCTAAGTAAATTAGCAACTTTCATATCGCACAACAATGGCCAGCAGTAAGCAACGTGACTGAAAACAAAGGCCATATAGGCCTGCCAGATGGTTTGCGGGTCGCTACAGTTACTCCTTATCCTTTTTACAAGAGAAAGTCCACGGCAGCATTTTCTAAATAAAAAGGGAAATTGATAATTCCATGAAAGATCATTTTCGAAAAACACTCCCAAAATCTTCAAAACATTCACACGTTCAACAGCACAACCATGGATGAAAACGGGGACAGGTGTGGGACTGTGAGAAAGACGGCAAGCAGTTTTGTTTAAAACGCAGTAGTAAGTTATATTTCTTTTTCTTTCAGTTTTTAGTTAGGCCTATAGTATTATTATTTTTCTTTATGATCTACCGGAGGTTAGCCTCAACCAATTTAATTCTCTGTTGGATCGATAGCCAGTGAGCTACAGATGGAACTAATCTTCGCAACATTCCGAAACACGTAGAAGTTGTCAATGAGACACAAGCTCTGAAAGAAAAGATGAATCTAATGATCAGTATATGCAGTTGGCACCACAACATTCCCCACATGAATGGCTGACAGAAGATCCCGACCTCGAAGTTTGAGAATGAAGTCACACGAATTTACATTTCGATGAATTTAGCAGAAGTTTGTTTGAATGTAACCATTTACCAACAGTGAAATCAAAAATAATGAAAATATGATGTGATTCAGCAGTAATTAACAAGTTTCTTCGTGTGAGCAGTAATAGTACCTTTGAATATTGCATGCAGTAGTGAAATATGTCGAAATTCTAGTTTGCTGACTGATGTTTCTAAAATTAGATGGCTAATCGTTCATCTGGTTTCCATCACACATTCCGTATTTACTAATACAAAGACGGCTTGCACACATTTTAACTCACGCTGATAAGAATTCATTGGACAAGTCTCTGATAGATGCATTTAAGAAGATCAGTGTTGTTAAGTTATTAATAACTGCAAAACAAACTGCGTATTTATAAACTATTCAAGAAGAAACTTCGAGAGAATTAATGACGTCAGAATATACGACGTATCCAAATAAACACTTGAATTATGTAGTGATCATTCTCTCGATTTCAATCCTCTAACGCATTCGACTTCTGATTCCCTGTCTATTTTAATACGCCAGTCTCCATTTATCAACATTCATCGAGGATTTCCTTCTTTCTATCACCTATCCATACCGGTATGCACGTTTGTTCAACACATTGTATTGCTGAAGGGTTCCACAAATTCGGCGGATTGCATCTTAATAAAGATATGTATTGTTCTTTATGATTTCTAGGTACTCTTATTAAGCAGCACAAAGATGCCGCGTAATGCCAGGGTTTTGTGCATTGTTAGTCTCAACTCTCAAAATATCACTAGCAATGTTGCTCAAACAGCTAAGACGCAGCAATATATGGGATAGGAACATCGCTGTTTCAGTTAATACAAGTTTCATTACACTGTACAAAAACTTAGATGACGTTAGATAACACTAGACTTAACCTGCTTATAATATTTTATACACGCAAATACCGAAAATAAAAAACTCAAATTTTAGATATCACTAAAATAAAGATGAATAATTTAGATCAATTTGAAATGCTCATGCAAAGCGATATCACATTTGTTAAAATTATCTTGCTTCAATAGCGCTTCTCATTATCAGTGCTTCTCATGTAATGAACAACGCACACTAAAAAAATCTCAAGCGTCCTTCCTCAAATTCACAAGAACCCGTGATTGTACTAAAAATGGCATTGAAAAAATTGCAAACACAGTTAGCTAGCTGACTTCGCGATCCGATGATCGTAGACGGTCTGTATCACCATAGACAGTAAAAGTTCGTGGGCAACACCGATGGCTAGATCTACTTAACTTTCAGGAGTTCGGTGGTATAGGCTAAACAAATCCACACATCTGACAACTAGTTTTCTAATCACCACTAGCCCCATATAAGTCGCTCGCTTTACAAAATTCGATTTTCAGGACTTTGTCTAAACAACGATACAAATACATCAAAGGGGCATATGCGTCATTCGCATAAAAACTGATGAGAAATCTACGGGTACATCAGATTATCATGCTAGGCAGTATGTTCTGATAGTCTACATCCTGATGACAAGTTTTATCATGGCATTGAAAAGAACGATTGTCCAGATAAGCGGGACGGTTTGAGAGAGAAATTTCTCTCCCGCTTATCCGAAGTTCCTGCTTAAGCGGAGTAAGAATGTTCGAACATATTTAGCCTGAATAATTACTATGTGAGCTAAATTTTCATTATTCTATTGATAGTAACGTTTGTACACGGGCCTACAGGCTCTAAATACCATCCTGTTTTAGGATAGAAAAGCATGTGTGTCTATCTAATACATGTATTTGTTTAAAAAGAGTTGTAAAACACGGAACAATAGTTGAAGCCTTCTGGTCAACAGTGAAAGAAAATCAAACTTCTAAAGAAGCAAGGAATCTAATGTCAACTGTTTTTGTATCATTCGCTACTCGCGGAATATCAGAATTTTTGATGAGTATAGCCTCCTCAAGATAGAGCGCATGTTGGCTCGTTTACACACTGCGCTGTGAACTGGAATGAATTTTTAGGAATTCTGCATAAATAGATGAACAAGTGTTTGCAAAAAATAGATGCATTAGACTGCTTCTTAGTAACCAAAAGAAAAACGAAAGTTCAATTATAAAATCGCTTTCCTTCTCATCCGATGCGACCGTGCTTCGGAGCATGCAGTGATTTTTTTTGTTACGCTGCACTGCCACAGTGCATAAGGACAGGAAGTGGTAGGAATACAAATACGGTTTTGGTTGAGACATAAGCGAAAATCACTTGATGCAAAAGTTCAAATCCAGTTATCCACAAAAATAGCTAAATGATTTAAAAAGTAAAAATTCTCCCGCTTAGGCGGAGTGTCTTTCCGAAAACTCTCCCTCTTAATCGGAGCGTTTTACATGTATTGGAAATTTTCTTGATTTTTCTCCCACTCATCCAGAGTGCACTGTACTTCAACTTCCGGAAATTAGGTCCGCATGAGTCGCCATCGAAACTCTGCTTCCACAGTCAAGAGAAACTGAGAGAACCTGAGAACAGTCAGTTCCCAATATCATATATCAACCCAATAGTCTCTAGCAGGACACTTGAATGAACGACATTTTTTACATTTTTCTGATGAATGAATTATTGAACAGCACGCAACAGGTTTGTCTAGAATCAAAAACCACAAGTCATCTAGAAAGCTAAACAAGTGCTCTACCCACACGACCACGCTATCCCATAATCAGCATAATCAGTTTTTGACAGTTTTACATCGACGAAGATTGCCTTGCCTGACAAGAAACGTAACACACATAGAGTATTTATTTAATTCTCAGTATTTTCAGATTAGAATAGAATATAACAGGCTGCAAAATGAAAGCGTCGATGATGGACGAATTATCAAACCGATTGTAAAGCGTTGCGATTGGGGAAAATTCGTTGCCAAGTATAGACAATTAACCTAGAATGAAGGCGCAAAACAAACCAGCGAATCTGTAGCAACCGTTGAGACGAGAAATATAACGATCACGACGTTGCCTATGTCAGAGCGTGATAAGGACAAATAAAGCAATCTTCCACCTACAGACAGGGCTTCCTTCCACAACAGTCCGTGAATAATCATTCACTTTCAAAGACTACATGAAATGTTTTATGGAGAGGATTTTAATGAAAGAAAGAGCAAATAAATGTTTAAGTTTTATTTGGTAACAAAATATATCATGGAAATTTAATGTGAGCCCCGCTAATAGCACAGGCTTCCAATCAACATGAAAAGAGTCAAGTTAAAAATGCTTGAATGTTGCGTATTTAGTTCTATGCTTTGCTGGATTGTAATTTTCCTTTGCGATTCATGGAATATGAATACGAGATTAAGATAATATTACATGCTCTCACCACCGCAAAAGAGTGTAGTCAGCAAAATAGTACATGTGTCCGTTCAAGGGTGCACGTACATGCATTGTACACGCATCTTGAAGTTTCTGATTCCACGCTATGGTCATTTATTCCCTTTTGTTCTTAAAGAGCGAATTGCTTTTATTTCCAACATCATAACGAAGAAAGTGCACTATTACAGTCTACAACTGTTACTACACAACACTGAAGTGAAATTTTCAATTATAATTGTCAAACTTCTTCTTTCTTCTTCATCATCAACCCTTCATGCCACTGTAGGCAGAGTCTCCACAAATGTTTCCATCGTCTTCGGTCTTGCGCCTCTCGCATCCACAACCCACCTGTCGCGCTCTCGATGCTCTCTCTATCCCCATCTCTTCTTTTGCCATCCTGCTCTTCTGCTTCTTCCTATTGGGGTTCACTCCGTCGTTTTCTTTGCCCATCGACAACGTGTGTGAAGTCAGCGGAACAACCCAGCGGAACCATTTTTTATTATAGCTTAATTCTATTCGAAACAGCTGCTAGATTGTCAATTTCAGTCTTCCGATTACGAATCTGAGCTCAGATTTCACAAATTCACAGTCGTTTTTGAGAAATTCAAGTTTAAAGATAAAAGTGGTTCCGCTGTGAAGTTAGCGGAACCAATTGCTGAGTCTCGCTGATTGACGCAGTAAATCAATTTCTTTTGGTCACTACCCGATCAATTTTGTTGTGCTGATTGCGAATATGTGCCTCATCTTTCAAAACAATGCAGATTTCACCCGGAAATCTGAATTTCACTTTTTCTGCAAGCTGATTGTGAAGTTAGCGGAACCATTTCTTAATACAAAGAATTTCTTGGCAAAATCCATCCTCTCCTACTAATTTGAAGCTCCTAATCACAAATCCGTAATCAGATTTGCAAAACTCCCCCGCATTGCAAAGATATTCCTCTATGTGGGTCCGCTGTGAAGTTCGCGGAACCACCTACTGGCATTAAAATTTCAAATTCTAATTTTTGCAGAGAATCACTGCAATAGACATACCAAGAGAGAATGAGAATTGTCTTCACTGATCACAGTTTGCAACAGTATTTCACGGGAGGATAAGCACTTGCCGAGAAAAATTGATTTTAACGTTTTCATGGACTTGTTCCTGCAAGCTGAATTGTGAGCAGCGGAATACCCATCCACCACCACCTCAAACCCCAACACACACTACCCAACAACCTCCCACCACCCCATGCACCCCCCCACCAACCCCACGCACTCAAAGCCGACCCCCTAAACACCACACACCTTCCCACCCAAAAACAACCCCCCCCCATCCTCTCCACCTACACCCCAACCAACCCCCCGGGAATACCTACCACACACCCCCCACCCCCACCGCCAATACCCGTTCAAAAGCGGAAACCCCCCCCCGCCCCACCCCCTAACCCCTACCATACCCAAGCCCCGCCCCCACCCCACCCCCGCAACCTCCCACCCCAACCACTACTCCCCACCACCCCCCCACCCCCCCCACCACCCCACCCAACACCGCCGACCCAAACCCCCCCCCCCCCCCCAACCACCCCCCCACATTCGTACCACAACTACCACCCGCTCCCCCTCACCCCCACCCCAGCCACAAAAAACATACTCCCCCCAACCACCTACACCCCCTACCCACACTCAAGCACCCACCTAACAACCACCCCCCACCACCCCCCTTCCACCACTCCCCCCCCCAGCTCCCCCCCTCCCTCCCACCAATCCCCCCCCCCCGCCACCACTACCCCACCACTCCCTCCTCCCCCAAACCCCCCGCTCCCCCCCCCCCCACCCACCCACACCCACGTCCCCCCCCACGAAACCCCCCCCCCCACCCCCCACCACTACCCACGTCGTCACCACCCCCCCCTCCATACAACCCCACTGGCCCCCCTCCCCCCCCCCACCACCCCCCCAACCCAACCAAACCTTCCCACCCCCCCACCCCCAAGCGGAACCCACCCCCCCACTCCCACACATGTACCCACCAACCGCATACCTAAAACATGCCCCCACCAGTCCCCCACGCCGCCCCACCCCCATACACAAAACACTACCACAGACCCCGACCACCCCCCCTCCAACCACACCAACCCCCCTAGCGAACCACACACCTCAACCCATACAAATAAAGCCCACACCCATCCCTACGCCCCTAACCCTCTCTTCCCAACCCACCAACACCCCCCCCTAAGACAACCAACAACCATTCCCCTACCCCAGAACCTATCGCAACCCCCACCCGCAACCCACACTAACTCACCAGACCCCCCCTAACCCAACTCAACCTCCAACCCCTCATTCACCAACCCCCTAGCGGACCAACCCACCTTTCCAATACAAAAGAAAAAACCTCAGCAAAATCCCATCCTCTCCTACTAATTTTAAAAGCTCCTAATTCCACATTGTGATGGTGCAATAGAATTGCGCTGCACATAAATGAAGGTTCGGCTGATCATGGAGAGGGTTGGATGTTTGCCTTGAAGAATAATTTTCCGATGAAATCCTTTGAAAACCGTAAAATCAATCCATTTCTCGTAAGTACTTATCCTCCCGTGAAATCGTGACGGCAAACTGTGATCAGTGAAGCAATTCATTCTCTTAGGTATGTCTATTGCAGTGATTCGTTCCTGCAAAAATTAGAATTTGAAATTTTAATGCCATTAGGTGGTTCCGCGAACACACAGCGGACCCACAAAGAGGAATATCTTTGCAATGCGGGGAGTTTTGCAAATCTGAATTACGGATTTGTGATTAGGAGCTTCAAATTAGTAGGAGAGGATGGATTTTGCTAAGAAAATATAATTCTTTGTATTAAAGAAATGGTTCCGCTAACTCACAATCAGCTTGCAGAAAAAGTGAAATTCAGATTTCCGGTGAAATCAGCATTGTTTTGAAAGAGAGGCAACATATCGTAATCAGCACAACAAAATTGATCGTGGTAGTGAACCAAAAGAAATTGATTTACTGCGTCAATCAGCGAGACTCAGCAATTGGTTCCGCTAACTTCACAGCGGAACCACTTTTATCTTTAAACTTGAATTTCTCAAAAACGACTGTGAATTTGTGAAATCTGAGCTCAGATTCGTAATCGGAAGACTGAAATTGACAATCTAGCAGCTGTTTCGAATAGAATTAAGCTATAATAAAAAATGGTTCCGCTGGGTTGTTCCGCTGACTTCACACACGTCATCGACTATTGTGCATCCTCGTAATGTGTCATGCCCACCGCCATTTCAGTTCGTTTGCTTTGACGACGACATCCTGCACTTTCGTGTCTTCTCGAATCACTTCATTTTCTCCATTTGTCCATTCTAGTGATGTTCAGCATTGATCTTTTCCAAGTCTCAGCTCCATATGTCATGGCTGGTACAATGACTCCATTCATAATTTTCCTTTTGAGACAAATAGGTACTGTTCCTTCAACAGAGAATCCTTCAGGAATTCTCTGTCAAACATTCCATAATAATAGCAGCGCTTTGTATCAACATCTTATAGACAAACACAACGGAGAGGGTAGCATCGGAAAGTTTCAGGTCGGTCTCATTAGTCAACTGTTCAACACACGAGACACAACAATAGCAGAAGCAAAGGCAATCACACACTTTAAACCTACAATAAACAGGAAATACGAACTTCCGCACTACAATCTGACGCCACAATTAGACATGCATTCATACAGTCAGCACATTTCTTAATATCACTCATTCTTCATATATCTTCACACGGCTTGTTTGTCTCGTAACCTGTTTTATTGTACGAGCGTAAGATCGACCACCGAAGGCGCTGGACGCCGAAGATCTGTCGTTTACGAATTTAATTTCAATACATCGACGATCGTAACCTTTGGGGAGTTTTTCTTGCACTTTTTTTGTTGAAAAACATTCCTTATCAAGATTCACACGCACACTATTGAATTTTCACTCTGTGATTCTCAAATCTCAACTTTACATTGACCTAAATCAAGTTTTGCGGCCCACTTTCTGATTCTGTGGTGGAAAAATCGTCACTGTTACTGAATGCCATTAAATTGAAGTCCAATAATCATACAACGCCACTAGGTGAATGTCCTTCAATATACCTACAAAACGTGTGTCCATCTTTATGGCAGTCAAATGCAACATATTCTATGAATGAGTCATCAAATAATCATGAACAAATGCCGAAAAATATTTTCTTGTCTTCATTTTTCGAAATGCATTAGTTCATGTACTCTTATCTAACGCATATTTTCAGTCATTATAAAAGAGACTGTAGTGTTTACTAGGTAATAAAAAGCCACCATACAGTATTGGACAGAATGGATGCATCACCGCATGAAATTTTCCAATTTTAGTAAAATTCTATGAATTTGTTGAAGAAAACATTTGAACACTGCATGAACGATTTCTGAGTGTGATACCATGCTTATTGATCATATTTATCAAAAACATCAAATACATTATTGATCTGTCAGTAGGAACCATATACATATTCTATACATGCGTCGTTCAATCAATTACCCAATAATTGGAATGATGGTCCCTGTTTTGCAGCATAAAGTATATCCAAAGAGGCATGGACGTGCAAACACTGTGCGACAGTTGTGTTCAAATGTCTTTAGGTCTTTCCCGATCATGATACTCATAAATTCCGCAAAAGGCAGTAGGTTATGTGCGGACGAACTCTTAGTTCAACAACTTTTAGACTGATTCTCGATTGGGTTGATGTCAGGATCAAATTCAGGCAAGAATCAAGCAATTCGACAGTTTAGTGATGGAGCAGGATAACACTGCCTCCATCATGGGTTCCATGAGCAGAGATAGTGCACCGACATTTCGGAAATGCGTGCAGCTTCAGGTTCTTCGATCTGCTTCGCGTTCATGATGTCCAAGTACGCCTAAAAATCGAACTGTTCTTTCATAATCAGCTGACTTGATGTGAAGAATGTGCTTCATGTCATAACTTTTGCGGCGTTCCTCACTCATCTTGCGCAGTATTTCGGGCTGTTCCTGTTCAATCGCTGGCTCTCGCTGGTCGGGCAAATCAGAGCGTTGAGTTGCAAAAGATCCATCGCAAAACGTCACTTGGCGTCAGTCTTTCACAGTGAATGCCTTGCACCTTTTGCCGGAGGCAATGTTGTTATTAACCTTCACGACACATACAAGTGGTTTCTTCTGTCTGTCAGATTTCCAACTAACCACAGAAAGACTTCTGCTAACTCATCATACGCTGGTATTCGCAATTCACATGGAGGCTCGTTCAGATATCAGCTGCAGATTTTATAGGAAGTCCTTCAGAGATAGTTTTTACTTTCGCAAGCAATAACTGATGTGCTTACTATTATCTGTGCGTAAGGACGTCACAGGATGTTCGAGGATGCGCAAGGAGCAGTCCTCAAAAAACATTGAGAAATTATAATGGATCAAGAGTGTGCCATTCAACGTCTAAAGAAGTCATTACGTCAACAAAGCAGATTTTGTACCCGTACACAAAACAGGTTATTACGTGAGCTTTCTTGCTTTTCGAGATTCAAATTTGTATCTTATGGCTTCTTTGATGTAATTCTTCTAAATATAGAATCGCAAATATGTTCTTCACAACAATAATCTTTAACAGTTTTTGAGTAACTCGCCTGACATGGAAAAATCTCACAATGATGCATCCATTCTGTCCAATGCTGTATATCACAGGAATCACAATTAATGTAATGTTGAAATTTCTGAAGAATGGAGTTGGTTTCGCTATAAATAAAGTAACATTTTAGAAGACATAGCCTCATAGTGGGAGAGAAACATCCTTTGGATGTATTTAGTCGGGCTCGGGCAAGACATTCGTAGAAATCCACGTCCGCTTCGCGGCCTATGATTTTGATACATTCTTGCTCTTCTGGGAGCTGGACACAATTCTAAACAGGAGACGCCGAAAGCAAGATAACAGACGTACGAACTGTACAAGAACTAAAACGTCCACCGAGTAAACGAACAACCACTCAAACGAAAAAAATCAATAACGAAGAAGCACGAAAATAGCATGAACCGGGAACGATACAAAGCCAAAAACAGCAAGACGGAACGGAACGACAGCAAACAGGATGAACCATACTCCAAACGAACCGATAGTCAACACACGAGCGACCCACACGCCCGGCCCAGCCCCGCGCCCTTCCGCAGTCAATAACCCCGTCCGCCCACCTCCCCCTCCCAACTCAATTCCCATCCCGCCCCTCCCCCATCCGCCCCCCCCCCCCACCTCAAACGACCCCTCCCGCCCCACCCCCGCCCCCCTCTAACGCCCCACAGCCCCCTCGCGTCCGCACTCCATCCTTCTCCCACCCTCAAGCGGCCCTCCCCCTCCCCGCGATGCCCGCTCTCCGGCACCTAGCCCACCCCTATCCCCCCGCCACCCCCCACCGTCCCTTCCCCCCCGGCCCCGGCCCTCCTCGCCGCCATTCTACCAACCAGAGCTCCCCCACCCTCCCCCGCTACCAGCTCCCGCAACGGCCCCCGCCCTCCCGTCCGCGCCGACACGCCCTCCTCCCACCCCCCCGACCGCTCCCCTCCCCCTCCGCCCTCCCACCGTTACCCCACCTCCCGCGGCTCACCGCACACCGCCCCCAGGCCCGACCCCCACCCAGCCGCTCCGCCGAACACACTCCCGTCACTAACCCTCCCACACAAAACCACGCCCCTGCCCTCTACACTGCGCGCACGGACCCGTTCCCCCCCCGCACCCCCCCGCGTCCACGCCCGCAAGACCGCGCACCCAGGCGCTCCGCCTCCCACCAATCGCTCCCAGCCCACCCTCCCCCGTCAGGCCCACCTCTGTCTCCCCTCCCCATCCCGTCACCCCGCCCCTCGCTGACGCCCGCAGACGCCCCCCCCCTCCTGCCCGACCCTCGCCGCCGCCCCCTCACGCACACCCCCCCACCTCGCCCTACCCCCCCCTCCCTGTCGCCCCCTCACCCAACCTCCGAGCTTCCCCGTCATCCCCAGTCACCCCTCACACGACTCGATCCGTCCGCCCTCAACAGACCCCACCCCCCTCCGTCCTCCGCGCGGCTTACTGCCAAACCGTGCATCCCCGTCCCCCACCAAACTCGCTCCCGGCCCTAGCCCTACCCCCCTCAACCAGCGCCGCACCCCCCCCATCTCGGCGCGCTCCGCTCCCACCGGCCGCCCCCCGGTCCCGTCCCGTCCACCCCACGACCCCTTCGCAGACACTCCCGCCCCTTCACCCTCTGCTCCCAGGCTCCTGTCTATACCCTCATCTCGCGAGACCGCGCCGTCGCCAAACCCCGTCCAAGGGGGACGGCCCCAAGCAGTACGCTCCCGGTCCCTCTCGCTCGTCACGCTCCTTCTGCCCCCTCGCTCCCGCCCACGCAACGCCTCAGCCCTCCCCCTGCCCTCGCCGCACCCTCCCTTGGCCTACGTGCGCTCACCCTCACCCCGCCCCACCCTAGTCCGCCCGCCCCACCTCGCTCCCCCGAGTCCCCTCCCTGCTCCCCCTGCCCCGTCATCCACACACCGCAAGCCTCATCAGCTGCACTTCGACGCCGGGGCCCTCGCTCTTCCGCTCCCCCCATCCAGCGCAGTAGCCGCGTCGTTCCCTTCCCCCGCGCCCCCGACTCGCCCACCTACCCATTCTCCCCCAGCCTCCCGCCCCCCCCCCCCCCAATGCCCAGACTCCCCAGCCAGCCTTCTACCAACACCCTCACCTCCCCCCTGCTCGGCTCGCCATCGATCCGCCCTCTCTCCCACCCGCAAAGGACGAACGCGGCGCTCCACCATCACCGCGCGCTCTCACGCTCTTCCCCCTCCCCCTCCGGCCGCGGCCCACGGCCTCATGCCCTCCACCCATCTCCCTCCCCCCCCGGACCTGCCGTCCCCACATGGAACCCCTCACCAAACGCCCGCTCCCCCTCCCCCCTCCCCCTCCTCCCGCCGCCCAATCCCTCCCGCACCCGTGACGCCGCCCCCCTACCTGTGCGTCACTCTGACTATCCCACGCCCCCCGTCAGCAACCTCCCAACAAGGGTCTCCGTCGCAGGCGCTCCCGTCGACATCCGCTTCCCGGTCACCTCCCTGCACGTCCGCCCCGCCGCCTCCCCCCGCCCTTCCTCGCACCCCCTCGCCGGTTCCTCCGCCCCGGATCACCCACTCCCTCCTTCCCTCGCCCACCCCCGAGTCCTATCAGACACTCCACTCGTCACGCGACGTCCAGCCCCCCTATCCCCCAACCCCCGCAAGGACGCCTCGTCCCAACCCCGTTCCCCCGCCTCCCCCCCGAGCGCCCGCCCACACGCCCCCCCCCGCCGGTCCCCACTGCCCCCCAGAACCGCGGTCAGCCGCCCTCCCACCTTCAGCTGGCCCCACTCCCGCCACCTCCCCTCCCGCCAACCCCTGCCACAACTCCCTCAGCCCCGCAGCCGCCCCACTCCTCAACCGCCCCCCCCCCGCGATCATGATCCTCCTCCCCCCATTGCCCCCCCTCACCGCTCTCCGGCCCGCCCAGCCCCGCACGGACCATCCACTCCCTCGGTCCGCCCCCCACGCGCCCTCACACGCACCGTCCGCCCCGCTCAACATCCGTCCGGCGCACAGTCGCCGTCTTCCCCAACCGCGCTCCCCCCCTCCCGCCCCCATGGCGACCCAAGACGCGTCCCACTTCCCTCCCCAGATGCAGATCCCTCTCCCCCCCCCTCCCCCACGGCCCCCCGCGCACCCAGCAGCCAACTCCCTCGCCATCGCTCCCTGCTCCAGGTCAGCTCCAAAGCCCTCCCGCTCCCCCTCCCCTCCACACCCCTCTCGGCGCCCACCGCCAGCGTCCCAGCCTCACCCGCGGCACGCGTTTCCCCCCCGCCGCCGAAGATCCCCACAACGTCAAACCCCCCCTCCCCTCCACCCCCCGATCACCCCCCGCCCCGCTCCCCCCAACCCACTCCGCCCCGACAAGCCCCTCCACACCCAGCACGCGCCCCTCCCCCCGAGCAACCTCCCGTCTCCACTCACGCGCCCCCCGCAGAGCCTCCCCTCCTCCCCAATGCCCCCCCCCATTTCCCGCCCCCCTCCCCCTCGCCTCCCACCCCCCCACACCCCCGCTCACTTGGTGCCCAATAAACTCGCCCTCCCGCTCCGCGCCCGCTCCCCCCACGCCTCAGAAAACCGCAGTCACCTCCCGCGCCTCCACCTCGCCTGCCGCCTGCCCAATCCAACCCCCCGCCCGCAGCCCCACACGCCTCCGCCCGTCGCCGACACCCACCTCCCCCCGTCATCCCCTAGCCAAAGGCCCCCGTCTCTCACCTCCCTCCCCCACCAAGCCGAACCGCCCGTCCTCACAGCCCCATCCACCGCCTCGGGGGGCGCAACAGCGGCCCTCCAAGCCCACGCCCTCACCCTCACCCCGCCTCCGTGTCACACCTGCCCGCTCCCCCCCCGCAAAGGCCGTCAGCCGTCCGCTCCACCACCTCAATCCCCATCCGCACCCCACACTAACTGCAACGCCAACCCAAACAACCCCCGCCTCCCTCACGCACTCCCCGATCCCCCCCCGCCCCGTTCCCGGGTTAATTGCCCATACGCACCCCCCCCACCCCACTTACACGCCCGCGCCTCGCCTCCCCCCTCTCCCCGCCAATAAATCCGGTCCCAGGGGCGCCTAGTCAAGCTCACTCAGCACCGCGCCACCATCCTCCTCCCACCAGCCCCCCCCACTATCCCCACCCTCCCCAATCAACCCCCCTTCAAGGGCATAGCCGCCCCCCTACAGACCGCCCGATCGCCCATGTCTCCTCGGTCACGCGCACTCCTCGACCCATCTCAAATCAGCCCCACACACGCCGACACCCCACGACCGCCCGCCGGCCACCCAGGGCCCTCCCCCAACCCGACCTCCCTCCCAGCCCCTCCCGACCCGACCTCCTTCCCGCATGCGCCCTCCTCAACTCAGAAGCCGCGCGCCCCAACTCACTCACATAGAACTCTCCCGCCCACCCACCCCCTCAATGAGTCCCCAGCATCTCCGTCCCGCCCCCACCCCCCCCTCCCACGGACCCACCCCCGGCCCCCGAGCTCAGCACATCCCTGCACCCAGTGCACATCCGCACATGCGCCCCTGTCGCGACGAAAGCACACTCCCTAACGCGACCACCGTACGCCCCCATGGAGCCTCCCGCACCCCCGACGCATACCCTCCTCTGCCACCCCTCCGCCACCGCACTACGCCGTTCACCCCCCCCCCAGCCCCCCGCCCCAATCAAAAACCCCCCCCTCACCAGAGAGCACCGCCCCCAATGTCAACCCTCCACTCGCTCGCCTCAGGACCTCCTCACACCGCCTCACCCGCCCCCCCCCCCCATCCCATTATCGCCCCACGCCGTCGCCACCCCACCCGCCCCCACCCGCACCCGCCCTGCCTCCCGCACACTCACCGCCTCACGCCGTCAAGCTTGCGCCTCCCTCATCCAGTATCGGTCCGCGCTGCAGCCCTCACTCCCGCCCGCCCCCACCCCACACCCTCACTATCACCTCCGCCCCACCCGCCGTCCCACTCCGCCCCCGTCCCCCCCGCCCTCCCCTGTCCCCCCCCCGAGCCGCCCCCGTCCCCCCCACCCGCCACCGACGCCCATATGCCCCCCTCGACCCACCCACCCCCCCCTACCCCAGACCCCGCACCGCCCTCCCTCCACCACCTGCCTACCGCACCACGCCCTCCGCAGCAACAGCCCAGCCGCTCGCCACCTTCTCTCGACGCCAGCGCCCACCCGCTGCCATTCCTCTCATCTCCCCCTCCCCCGCCCACCGCACGCGCCCAGCCCCTTCGCCCGCACTCCCTCCCGCGACCCAGCACAGGTCCCATCCCACCGTGCGCACTTCCTCACTCCGCCACCCCCAGACCCTCCCCCCCATCCCCGCCGCCCCCAATCCCTCCTCCCCAACCGCCTGACTCAAAGCCCACTCCGTCCCAGTAACTCCCCCCCTACGCTACCGCCAGACCGTGACAGCCCGTCCCCCCCCAGCGCCCGGTCCCTCACCCCCAGCTGACGTTATGCCCCCCCGCGCCGGTCAGGCCATCAAACCACCGCTCCACCTCAGAAACAGCCCTCCTCCGCCCTCTCCCCCTCCCCCGTCACTGCCCCCCACGGTGTGCATCCCACAACTCGCCCCGCCTCCCAGTCGCCCAGGTGCCACCCTCCCGCGCCTCCCCCCCCTCGCCCCAACCTTCCTCCGCGGCACACCAACCCCTCACCACGTACCGGCCACGCAAACTACGCATCCGCCCCGCACCCTCCCCGTCCCCCCTCCCCTCAGAGAAGGAGAGGGGCGAGCCCCCCACGCCCGCCCTCCCACCGCCGCGGCCCTCAGGCCTCGCGCACCCTCACGTGCTCAGGAAACCGTGCCCCTCCCCCCGTACTGCCATCTTCCCTGACGTCGACCATCCCGCCCCCCCTTCCCGCAACGCACCAGCCCCGGCTCAGGCTCCACCAATCCCAACCCGGTGCACCTTGGGGTCACACTTGACAGAGGATTGACCTAGAGTTTGCTGAATATGCTTATTGGTACCACCTGGAGAGCATGATCGGCACTTCAGCTCTCTGCAACGCCACAGCAAAGTACCGTTCGCGGATGTGGGAAGACTCTATTCACTGTGCTTCCATTGATGCGCAATTGAACCAATCCATGCAAACAATAACTAATAGACTTCTCTACAAATAGTGGTTAGCCATAGTTAATAGAGGAGTTTATGCAATAACTGTTACGATCGTAGTACTCAAACTGAGTAGGTCCCGATTCTCTGCAACACTACTCCATCAGCTCTCTTCTGCAACACTACTCCATCAGCTCTCTGCTGTATGCCAGCAACACACGGCGCGCACCTACAGAAAGTCCAAGCGATCCCGACCTTACCGCTGAGCGATGACCTCGCCTGCGTTCGCGGTCACGTCACCCGATATGACGCAATAGACAGTCTGTAACCTGGCGTATGCAGTGTCAGGAGTGCTAGCTCTACAAGTAATCGCTGATTGATAAACAGATTAAATTCGGGACTTTGTTGCGAAAAAAATGCTTTTGTTGCGACACTATGAAAAATTTCAAAAATTCTCAAGCATCATTTTTTTCATCTGAAGATACAGGATTATATCAGGATGGGGATTAACCATCTAAGATAAATTGTGTAGAGTTCACACAAGTAGTAAGAAAACGGCGAACACTCGACCGGCGCGCCCCCCCCTCTGGAACGACAGAGTGTCGTGGTCGGCCGCCGTGGTGCTTCGAGTCTGACTCCCCCCCTCTGGAACGACAGAGTGTCGTGGTGTGCCGGCCAAGTTGGTCCGAAAGGTTCGCTGACGTCCCCCCATCTGGAACGACAGACTGTCGTGGTGGACTTGGGCGACCGCCAGGTTTTGACTTGAGGCTATAGTGTGTGATGTTTTTCGTGCAATCTGCTGAATGTTGGGTTGAAAATGGGCTGTTTCGAGTGGAAGCAGTGCTCGGATGGGAAAACGGACGCCAGATTCGGATTCAGCGTGAAATTCTGCATCGGTATGGTGAGTTTCAAGTCAATCGGAGAGAAAAAGTTTCGCTGACGTCCCCCCCCCCGGCACCGACCTTCCAACTTTGCTTCCAGTGGACGGATTTTGTCGTGCAATAGCTCGTTTGAAAGCTAAGAGACTAATTCAAAAGCTAATTCACTGAAAGAATCGGCTTGTTCATATCTGTCTTCATTTAGATGTGAGACGCCATTTAAGATTTTGGGAGATTGTCGAAAAACGACAGAGTTAGAATTTTGGACGTTTTGGGCTGTAGCTTCAAAACGAAGCATCGGATTGGAAAACGGATTTCAGATTTGGAATCAGCTTGATGAAATTCTCTATCAACATGGTGAGTTTCAAGTCAATCGGAGAGAAAAAATTTTCAACATTTTTCGAAAAAACGACAGAGTTAGAATTTGGGACGTTTTGGGCTGTAGCGCCAAAACGAAGCATCGGATGGGAAAACGGACGCCAGATTCGGATTCAGCGTGAAATTCTGCATCGGTATGGTGAATTTGAAAGCAATCGGAGAGAAAAAGTTTCGCTGACGTCCCCCCCCCCCGGCACCGACCTTCCAACTTTGCTTCCAGTGGACGGATTTTGTCGTGCAATAGCTCGTTTGAAAGCTAAGAGTGAGACAAATTCACTGAAAGAATCGGCTTGTTCATATCTGTCTTCATTTAGATGTGAGACGCCATTTAAGATTTTGGGACATTGGCGAAAAACGACAGAGTTAGAATTTGGGACGTTTTGGGCTGTAGCGCCAAAACGAAGCATCGGATTGGAAAACGGATTTCAGATTTGGAATCAGCATGAAATTCTCTATCAACATGGTGAGTTTCAAGTCAATCGGAGAGAAAAATTTTTTTTCACGAAATTTTTTCGAAAAAACGAGTTAGAATTTTGCGATGGCTGTGGGCTGTAGAGCCAAAACGAAGCATCGGATGGGAAAACGGAGGCCAGATTCGGATTCAGCGTCCAATTCTACATGGAATTGGTGTATTTCCAGCTCAATCGGACCTCTAGAATCGGTGATAGAAGCGTTTTAAGTTTTTGGATGATGGGTATTACGTCATCAGCTGATCGCCACAAACTATATAAGCTGGGAACCGACAGAGACTTGACATTAATACGAGAGATTGTCAACGGTAAGTCGTCTCTCTGAGCTCCGATGATAGCTTCGGACATTCCAAATTCCGGGTTTCTGTAAGAAACCGACTTAGAAAATTTCATTGCTGATATCAGCTAAGGCGTCAGACTTAGAGGTTAGCCAGGAGATGGCCTTCGTCTCCAGGCCATAAAAGACTCCAAAACTTTAAAGGCTTGTAACTTTGCTTCTACAAGTCCGTTTGACTTGATTCAAAAAAGGTTCGGTCGCTATTGACCTGCCCTAAGTGATAGAATACTTATAAAATTTCATAAGTAGTGCTAAAAAGTTGAAAATTTAAATTCACTAGTTTTGGAGGTTTTCTGGGGTTTTCGACCCTGCTGAATTCAACTAAGACATTTATAAAGTTGTGGGAGGCGAGCTTCGGCTTGGAATTTGCAACCTTTGTAAACAATCCACTGGTTTTCATGTCAAAATCGGGATCCGGATACCAACACAGTGATATGACGCACGCTCTGTCCGCGGGAGGTTGGATTTGTGGGTCGAGGCCTTGGAGTTGGGATAAGATCCCCTCTGAGTAATGCCTGTAACGGATTCAAAGGTTCGACACTTTCCACCAATCTCACAATTTAGCTGTATGATTATAAGAATGACTGCCAATGTCGCCTGTTAGTAATTCTATTTCATCCTTCCTCTACAGATACATAAGTTACAAAATGGGAGGCAACTCAAAATTTTTATTTAAAAAGTGATCTTGCGGAGAAATAAAGAGAGGCGGCGAATTCAAACGCCACATTAACAAGTATAAGAATACTCCTCACTTTCACGAGGAAAGAGCCGTTATTTCCGGCTGTACACATTGCCTGAAATTTTTAAAAGGCAAGGAGCATGAGGCATTTTACATCGCCCACGCCGAATGTCCGGTCAAAAAGGCTAACAATTATACATCAGACATCGGCAAAGTGATCGCGCCCTTCTTCAACGAAGAAACAGTCGATCTAGACGCAGCACTACAAGAGGCTATTGCAACAATTTTGGAACCTGCTGCTTCGGTCACTACCTCATCGACAGCAGAAGAGAAGGCCCCACTAAGCGATTTGGACAGCTCAGATGACTCCGATTCTGAGGAGGTCGTCATCACTAAAAACGCGGAAGAGATAGGAAAACCGACAAATCAGTCTTCCCCGAAAAAGAAAGTGATCGCACCTTCCCCAGTAAAGAAGGGGATTAAGCAGCAGATGAACAGCTGGAATAAGGATGAGCAGATCGCAAAAGTGAGCCAGGAATATGCACTCACGAAATTAAAAGATGAGCTCACTCGTTACAAAAACGAATGTTCGGCCCTTAGGGATGACAATTTCCACCTGAAGGGTCAGGTAGCCGAGATTCGGGCCCTCAAGACCCAAGTAATTAACTTAGAACCTTTCCGCGAAAGGGCGCTTGCCAGCGAAAAACGAGTTGAAGAGCAGGCGACGTACATAAAATCACTAAAAGCTCAGGAAGAGGTGTCAAATTTAAAAATCGAGCAACTAAAGACTAGCCTGACTGAGAGTCAGAAGAAAGAAGAGAGACGAACAACGCTCCACATTCCCATCATCAAGAGCAGAATCGTCGACAGCGTCATCCTTGAGAGTGAGGACTTGGATACCACATTCGAGTGCTACGATGGGGCGATGGCGGAGATGCGCTGCCTTCATCTCTCAATAAAACATGATGGTGACATCAAGGAATTACGCCACCGCAAGCGGAAACTGCCGGCCAAATACTTGCCTCAGCCACCACCATCGAAGGTTCAACGAACCGGTTGAATTGATTTATGGTAAGTTAATATCATCTCTATCACTTGAATATAATTTCATCTATTTTTCCTTCTATTTTCAGATACGACGAGAACGAACCAACGGCTCTCATAAGGGCCACCATGGGGCAAGACATGATAGAACCTCCACGCGGTTTGCCCTGGGCAGTCTTTAGACTGGCGAATACTATCATTAAGTTGAATCTGCTATCAGTCAACTTGAACGTTGCGTCACATTAGAGGGGTATATAAACCACTACCTCTCATTTCATTTCATTTCAATCATGGAGACACCAAACGCTGCAGTCAACTCTCCTCGCGGACCGCAGTTAAGACCGCGAAATTTATTTAATGAATTTGCTAGAATAGAGGAGCAAGACAGAGTTCACAACAATCTTGCTCAGATTGGCAATGCGATGACAGCAAGTGTTGCCAATCCAATGGAATGGCGCTACATTCCACCCTCCACTCACATACCAACTAGCATGGAAGTCGACACTGCTGAGGTTGAACGGTTTCGACTCTCTCTCAGCAGAATCGGTATGGAGTAAGATTGCTGATGACGACTCCCGAGAACGAACCACCGGCTCTCTTAAGGGCCACCATGGGGCAAGACATGATAGAACCTCCACGCGGTTTGCCCTGGGCAGTCTTCGGACTGGCGAATACTATCATTAAGTTGAATCTGCTATCAGTCAACTTGAACGTTGCAAATGAAGTTCGGTGTAATACTTCCTTTCGACGGGCGTTCCTGTAAAGGGCGGCGGTGAAACCCGTAGCTATGTATACCGCAAGGGACATTCGGCAATGGTCAATCTTGTTAAACCTCTCTGCGTCATGTTTGCAAGTGATTGCCTCTGTCTCAACGTAGTATGCATTCGCGCCAGGGCGACATTTAGCCAACTGTCGAAGGTTGCCTAAAACTTTCCATTGCATACGTTATGAGAACCATGAGTTCTACCTGTCTCTATCAATGAGACGAATTGATGAATGGAATGAAATGGGAGGACACTCACGCGCCACACGCAACATAACACACTTCTCTCTTCCGTAGTCTAACAAGCTCTTTACACATGGATCGCAGTCGATTGCTATCCCTGTATCAGAAGTGTAAGCTATCTTAATTTTATTTAACACTATTTCATCTACCATCATCGTCCATATGAAATGTTATAAGATTTACAAGTTAGACTAAGCGTGCTACTATTTCCAAATGAAAAAGTATACATGGTTAAATCATCCACTGAAGCCCCATTCAAGTAAGTCAGTATGAAAGCAAAGATAATACGAAATAAAAATTTATTATGGCATGTATTTCAAAAGGTCTTCATCGTCAATATCGTCCCAGAGTCTGGCTTCACATAGATAACAAAAACAGTTCACTTGCTTTAATCGTTCTTCTACTGCGAGCCTCACTTTGTCGATATACTCCCACTCCGCCATAGTTCGTGGCTGGGAGTTAGGGGTGTACCATTCCCATAATTGGTGGAGGAATTTGGTGCTGGTGATCTCCATCACATCGTCAGTATCGTACTGGAGATACTTCCACCTCACGCCTGTTAAGTCGGGACACTCCTTCTCACATACACTCTCCTCTTCGTCATCCGCTGCTAATGACAACTTTCTGATATTGTCCAGTCGGTACACCTTCTCTACCTTCCCCTTCGTTGGAGCGTTTGGTGCAACGAGCGCCTTTGGTGTTGAGCATGGAGAAGAGAATTTTGTGTTTGGTGTTGTCGGAGGGCTTGTCATGTTGACTGTGAATAATAACTTTGAAATGTTTTCTAATTCTTAAGTATCAACAAGCAACCAATCAGAATGAACAGCCAATGAATGATGAATATGAAAGTATATATGTAAAGTGACATTCGTGTCATTTCACTCTGTCTTTGAGACGTATAAGTGAAGTGTTCTCTGGCGAATTCTATATTTGAGGCGTACAAGTGAACTGCTCTCTCGTGAATTCCAAATTTGAGTGAAGTCTCTATCTTGTTGAAGTATCAACCTTAAACTTGATTTCGTTGAAATGGTAAGTTGAAAATTTCTTCACTCATCTCCCTCAAACGTGTGGCTAATAGTATCTTCCTCAACTTCATCACCAACGCCCTCCCTTCTCGAGGAAAGTTTAGAGTTGTTGAGTCAAGGTAGGTTGTAACAATACACTGAGACTTGAACAGAGATGAAAGAATGATTTCTCTTTCAGGTGATACCAGTCCCATCTCGAGCGAGTCCATGTCAACATTGTCGCGGGAATGCAACGATCGGGAATGTGCTGACTGTGGGCACATCTTCACGAGGAAGCGTGATCTCGTCCGACACATCAAGCGAGGTGTTTGTAGACCTAAGTCAGCATCAATCTCCGAAGGTGGGGATGATTCTGTTAACGATGTCTCCTTTTCTTGCGATTTATGCATTCAGTCTTTTGAGTCACATTTTGAACTATCTTCACATAGACTTCGACATACACACAGTGACGATAGTTATACTAACAGCACCTCCTCTATCCGACTCTCTGAAGTGTCGATAAATAATTTAGTGAGGAACTACCAGATGGAATCCTCAGAAACCATTACTGACTTTGAAGAATGGTTTCATCAAAATTCATCTTTGATTGGTGCGCTCTTCAACAATTTAGTCAATTTTAGAATGAAGGCGCTCATCTATCTCAAAATAAAATATGTAAAAATCGACCACCATACTGGTCAAATAGTAGAGAGGTTGGAGTTTCACATACCCTCCTCTCCTGCAACCGAAGTTGTAGACTGCGAGTCTTGGATAAATTTTCATATCCAAGGGTTAAAATTAAACATAGATAAATTTAACGAGCGTGATAGTGGACTCGTTTTTGATGGTATTGAGACCGCCATGATTAAAATCACTTTATTAGAGAACTACTCTGGACGAGGCTCCTTTAAACTTCCGAAAAATTTAAGAAATAAAGCAGCAGTCATTTCTGTAGATTGCGAATCGCAATGTTTTAAGTATGCCGTCCTCTCCATTCTCCACTATAATGATGTACAGAATAGCCGATACCGTAAGAGTAAGTATCAACAGTGGGAGAATGAATTAAAGTTTGATGACTGCAATAGTGAAGATATGAAAATTAAAGATATAGAAAAATTTGAAAAATTGAACAACATCAAAATAGTTCTCCATGTTTGGGAAAAGGGATTGAAGGGTGTCCGCTACAACTCGCGTTCGAGTTGTTATGACCACGTTGTCAACCTTTTATTAGTAAGACAGGATGATAGTGAGGAATGGCACTACTGCGGTATTCCCAAAATTTCTCGCTTATACCACCACCTAAGAAATTCTAGCTCATCAGAGATTTATTACTGTGACAGATGCATTCGGAACTTTAGGAGTAAAAACAAATTTGAAACTCATTACGAATGGTGTAAGCGAGGTAAACTACAAATGGAGCGCATGCCCAAAGATAAGGAGTTTTCATATAGAGAGAATGGCGATGAACTAAGTCCTCTTCGTGTCATCTATGCTGACATCGAATGCTATATCGATGATAACACCCATCGAGCAGCAGCCATTTCCTGCTATGAAGTATGGCATGACCATTTCCAAAATAGAAAAAATAAAATGCACGTCTGGCAAGGTGAGGATTGTATTTACCAATTCCTACAATTCCTCGAACAGGCTGTAAAATTTCAACAAAAGTATGATGGTGAACTCTATCGCAGATCATTGCATATGACAGCAGATGATCAAGCAAAATTTGATAGTTGCAACGTTTGCCTCAAATGTAGGAAAACATTTGATGATGATAAGATTAAGAAAGTGCGCGACCATGATCACATCACTGGTAAATTTAGAAACGCACTATGTTCAAAATGCAATTTTTCACTTAGGATGAAACGGCGTACATTACCCGTCATTTTCCATAATTTCAAGGGCTACGACAGCCATATGATAATAAAAGGAGGTTTAGGTCAAATGAAAGAGTGGAAGCTTGATGTAATAGCACAAACGAGAGAGAAGTTTATGGCCATGACAGCAAAAGTGCCTGTCGATAAAACTAAAGAAAATAAGACGGTCTATTTTGATATAAAATTTTTAGATTCCTACCAATTTATGACTGCATCACTGGCCTCTCTCGTACAAAATCTAAAGTCTCTTCCACTAACACAAAATCTTAAGAAACAATATCCAAATCTAACCGATGAAGTCATCACACGGAAAGGAGTCTTTCCATATGCATATTTTGATGCGATTAGTAAACTCGGCGAGACTTCTCTTCCGCCCATAGATAAATTTAAAAATGATTTGACCGGCGCAGAATGTAAGACCGAAGATTATGATCATGCACAAGATGCATGGATAAAATTTGACTGCCATACATTTGGCGAATATATGATTGCCTATCTTAAGTTAGATGTATTTTTGCTGGCTGATGTATTTCAGGAGTTTCGACGAGTGGCATTAGAAGAAGATAAGTTAGATCCCGTCCACTTTGTCAGTCTGCCAGCCATGTCATTTAAGTCTGCTTTTAAAATGACTGGTGAGACCATTCATCTCTTACAAGATCCAGAGATGTATAATTTATTTGAGCGAGGAATTCGCGGTGGTCTCACATTTGTAAATAAACATAGGTTAAAATCAAAATTAGTAGGCGATGATCAGACTCATCTTAAGTATTATGACCAAAATAATTTATATGGTAGTTCATTATCCAAACCACTCCCTCACTCTGAGTTTAGCTGGTTAGATGATAGTGAAATTCAGCATCTCTCCAACCCTTCTAACATACTAGCAATTCCAGATGAAGGTGATTGGGGATATTATTTTGAGATAGATCTAATCTATCCAAATAATATTAAACATAAAACCGTAGATTTTCCACTCGCACCCGAATCAGGTGAAGTGACCAAAGATATGTTTTCCGACTTTATGAAACAATTTCATAAAGATTTAGAATCATGCGGTCAACCCGACTATAAGCCTTGCCGCAAACTTTTACTCACCCAGTATGATAAGGAAAACTATCTAGTCCACTTTAGCATCTTAAAATTTTATTTAGAAATGGGTATGATTTTAAAAAGAGTTCACCGCATTATTAAATTTAGACAGAAAGCCTTCCTCAAACCATATATTGATAGCAACAGCCAGAAACGTGCACTAGCCCAAAATAATTTTGAAAAAGATTTTTATAAGTATAAGAATAATAGTCTATTTGGTAAGACGATGGAGGATGTTAGAAAACGTGTAAACTATAAACTAGTCAATGATGTTACAAAATTTAAGAAATTGGTCTCATCACCTCTATTCATCGATAGAGACATTATCGATGAGGACCTTGTAGGTGTTAAAATGATAAAATCTGAAGTTGAGTTGTGCAAGCCCATCTATATTGGCCAAGCTGTACTAGATTACTCTAAGCTTGAAATGTACCAACTCTTTTATAAAATACTAAAACCATGTCCTCTCGTAAAAGAGGTTCGTCTGTTGGGTGGTGATACAGATAGTTTCTTCTTAGGTATTACCACTCAAAAAGATTTAAATTTCAATGAAGTAGGAAAATCTTTAGAAAGATATTTTGATACATCAAATTATCCTACTGATCACCCACTCTACTCCATCAAAAATAAGGCAAAACTTGGCTGCTTTAAGGATGAACAGCAGGAAGGAAATAGATGAAATGATTCTCCTCCGCCCAAAAATGTACAGTATGAAATTAAGGGATAGCGACGATAGTATTAAGCGTGCTAAAGGCATATCAAGATCATTGGTCTCTAACATGAAACATAAAAATTTCAGGAAAGCCTATAGAAATAAAAATATAACGTTTGTCAATATGACAATCTTAAAATCTAAGTCGCATGAGATCAAACTCATACTTTTAGGAAACGGGCGCTTTCAGCATGGGAGGATAAGAGGTGCTGGTTAGAACATAACATATCTCTTCCACATGGACATCCTGACACAAACATACCACCACCCAAAAGAATTAAACTCACACTACCACATTCAGGAGACGTCTTAGCATAATCATCCTTAACTTAGTATTTTCATGTGATTTCTGTAGATAAACATTGCTGTTTTATGTATCGCATTAGATCGTTTCTTCCTTGTGAATATATGCCTACAGTCAGCCCATTCCCCCTATATCTGTGAAAAGACTTTTTCATACACATATTTTTATTTCAATAAACATATCACAATGACTTCACTTTGTTTTCCGAAACACTAAAGGTACGAGGGATTTAGTATCTTTCACATGGATGCACTCTTGTAAACCATTGGTAATTTTGATAGCAATAGAGGGTATAGTTTGTTTGACGACGGGATGATAGAAAATAGATTCAAACATCTTCTCGACTATTCCATATGAAGCGTCTTTATCATGAATGAAATCACGTAAAATGTATTCTTTTTTCTCACCAACAGAAATAGGTAGAATCAAATCACTTTGAATGTAAAGGTGCTGTTCATGTTTATCAAGTGTCATTGGTGTTTCTATACCAATCGTATGCGCAGCAGTAAACACAGTTTGTAGCATTTAAAAACCAAAGAGTTTTTTCAAATTTTTACTCAATTGACATTGAATGTCATCACCCAGTTTCAGAACAACGCGTTGATTTTCAATTGAAAACGAAATGTGGTGTGTCTTTACATCATATTTACTTTTCATCACATGCTTCAACTTCTGTTGTATATAAGGATTTACTACATGAATGAAGCTTTCAACTGTATGATATAGACGCGGCATTATATTGATAGCAACTTTAGATTCTTGATAAGACTGGTAAATTTTCTTGATGCAATCGCCATAGATGTCCACCCACCATTCATCATTAACTGAATCAGCTTTAGTGTGATATTCATGAGAAGCATACACCAGACCGCTTCCAATAATAGGTGTATAATGTCTTACAAAATGACGCAAGGTTGGAGAGAAATAAACTGTAAGTTTGTCATTATATTTCTGAATGACCAACTTATTTTTGTCCGCCATAATTTTCTCTCCATACTTCTTACCCACAGTCTCATTCCATCGTTTTACTAACTCAATAAGTGATAAAGGTTGAACACCACGCTTTTTCAAAATGATGGGTTCTTCGCATTCTACAACATCTTTATCAAATATTTTAAATTTATAATGAAATTTGTTGATTCGATTTGAATAAACTTTTTTAACATTTGCAGTAGCAATTGACGTTAGATGTAGTCCATGGCCAAAACCGAGATGTGGATAGAATTCATTATCCAACCTCAGTGTAAGACCTTAAGTAAAAGAATGAAAGCGAAGGAACTGTCTCCCACTCCAATGATAGATAGTAAACTCATAAGCTTTCTGATTTTTATTCTTCATGATGGAAGTATTACCACTGCTGAATGCCTTAATAATTTTCTCATTCCCAAATGGACCATAATAATCTGATTTTATCTGAATCCATTCATAGTTCCACTTTCCATCTGACATTAAATTGTATGGGAACTGGAATGCATTATTCATCGTTATTCCATCATGGGTGCGAGGAGTCAATATCATTTCTTCCAAATCATTCACATTCTGAATATTGCTATCATAGGAAATACTAGAAACGCCAACCTCCCATTCACCTTCTAAATGTAGTGGGCGATTTAATTCTACTCGATAGTCTGATGGTTTATTTTTGGGAAATTTATTCATAGAAGCATTACTGGGTAAGTAGAGTTAGAAACGAGTCCTTATTTTCACTTTCCATATTATTCACATTGGAAAAATATATTAGCATACTTTTGCATTAACTCTTCATTCGGAAATGGAGTGTGATACTTGTCACAGCATCTTTATGAAAAGGAATCAACGCACCAGCATCGTCATAAATTGCAATATCAATTTGTGGGAGGTAGTTTGATTTCAGCTTTGTATAATGCACTTTCTTGAAAGTATGCTCAGATAAATACTGCAGCTTTTTGGGTGGTATGGTATCATTGCTAGCAATGGAGCTTCAACATCTCCCACACGTACATCTTCACCAATATTGGAATATATCTGAAAATAGTTAATACGACGCGATAGTGACATGTCTGCGCTAGCTTTGGTTACAGTACCACTTTTAAAGATATTTTGATCAAAACCCAAAATGTCCATTAGAGTTTTATCCATAATTAGTTCAATACCTTTTCCACTTATAGTGAGAGACAAATCACCTTCTTTTTCAGAAAATGAAATTTGTTTGCTCATTAATCACTGATCCACTTTCATTTAATAATCTATAACCAATTTAACCGAAGTAATAATGCGAGGCATCAACACTCTTGTTTCATATAAGATACCACCTAAAGGCTCTACACACTTCTGTATAAAGATAACGGTCCATTCTGTAACAAATTGATTTGACCTTTCACATGGTAAATGTTGCATATCAATTTTCCATGAACAGCTGCAGAATGATGTCGTAAGAACTGATGAAAATCTTTTGAACAAACTAATACTAGATTATCATCATTTAATTTACTTATTGCAATATGATTAGATGATTTGATATAAGTCAATGTTGCCACTTGTTTACCATCAACTCGAAGGAGGTAATTAAATTTCTTCAATAATGTTTCAGGAGTCATGTTTGTCTTTCTTGGCTTAATCACAATCTTCTTCATCAACGTCTTCTCATTTTTTGGAATAAGATCTACATAATAAGCTTCCTCTCGATATATTAACTGTTTATGACCACTTATGTGGTAATTAACGTTAAAATTATCATAGCTTGTTAAGGCGCTAGCGAGGTAACCTAAATCATTTCTTAAACTTGGACTTTAGAAACCAACAATCCAATCATTCTCAACTACATGATGTACAATAATTATGATCATCTCACATGTGGTGTGCGGAGTAAATTGGACAATATGTTTACAACACGCTTTATTTCAGGAAATCAAATATGAAACTTTTTACACTGATAAGAGATCTTTCTTTGGCCCACTGTGGAAATGTATACTCCGGCCAGCCCATTTTTCACATTGGCAAGCAGCTGTGCGTCTCATATTAATAGTCATCACCTCATGATCAAAAGTATAGACACAGTTTGCTATAAACAAGTGAGTGACACCACACTCTCCCCATTTTTCCACCCATTTTAAAATGAAATTAATTGCCCGAGTTATGTTTGAAAATGGAGCACAACAACACACAAATCTGCTTGCCACTGTTCAACGATGTCATGAACAATATAATGGCGGGTGCGGTACTTCTTTTTCGCTTGTTTGTGGAGTGTATCGGTAGCCTGACCCTTTAACCATCGTTTCACTTGTGATTGTGGAAGATCCACACTACGCTTCTTGATAATTTCATGATGAGATGCAATCCCTGGCCGGATGTTTATATACATCATAATAGATTGACTTCAAACGTTCAGGGTCGATGACGACCGTGACTCTTTTTCCTCCTCCTCATCTTTTTGTTTTCTTGCTATTTCAACATTTACAACAACTGCAGCATTTAGCTTTAGCGTTTTGCGATCGTGTTCCACATTGCTTAGGAAGGTTTCCTCCTTATGAGAGCTGGCGCATCAATTGTGCAAGTGACAACGTCCATTCAACTCAGGCGGGCTCATTACATGACAAGCAACACTTCTGCTTCATATTAAATATCTGAGAACAGTATTATCTTCCCTGGGAAGTAGCCTGTTATACTTTTCCTTTTATAGTTTCCTTTTTTTAGTTTTAGTGGTGTTAGATCTACGTCGAGTTCTTCCTCTTGTTTGCATAAGTGAGTGTGGGAGTGGATGTAGCAGGTGACCGTACTTAAACCATTTGTTTGGCATTTTCATCGTCTGAAGCATTGGAGCAGTAGCCACTGTTGAATCAAGTTCTTTCAAGGTCTCATTATTCAAAGCAAATTTTGGCACATTATGCTTTTTCAATAGTTTAAGAAAGTATGACCAACCAGGAGGAACATAGCCCTGACGGCGCTTTCTACGTGTCGCATACTGAATCAAGTCTTCATAACGTGAAGCATCAATCACTTTATTTACATCTGTAATGATTTCTCCTCTATCATTTACATTGAGATGGGGTTCAATACTGTTGAAAAGAGATATGGCATGTGCGCGAGATGCTAAAGGTGTAGCAGTCCGACCACAGAGAGTCCACGCATCTAATTCTCAAGTTTTTTTCAATTGCATCACCATATCCGATGTTAAGAATACAGCACATGTGGACTTTGATTGAACATTTGCTGAAAATCTATTTCTTTCCTATACATTATGATTTTGCCAAAGGTTGTCTTTACTTGCTGCAATGGCAGTCAATTAGTACATAGTCATCCTGAGAATAACAAATCTGATGCGAGAATAAGAACTCATGTTTGTAGATAATCATGGGAGTTTTTTCAAAATATCACTTCGAAAACAAAATATCTTCCTGGACACTCTGCGAAAAAGTTCAATGAATAAGTAACCGTATGGAATTTCAGTAGCTGCTTGAAAAATTATTTCCATCAAGGCTTTTGGATCCTCTGGGTGCAACTTGTCGCGCTAAACTTTCAAATTTGACATTTATCTCGCGGATTCTTGAAAATAGCAATTAATAGTGTGTATTCAGGTTTCGTGTACGAGCTTCTTTGCCATCGGAAACACAATTTCTGTGATATAGATGATAAAAGCACCTTTTAAGATGTCAGCCGCAGTGAACATATCGTAGTAACATCAATGAATTCTTACAATTCTTTTAATAAATCATCCAATACAACAACATCATTAGACCAGAAGATTATCCACTGGAATAATTCCTTCATTCGAATAAAGTTGCGACATCTTGCAATTCCCAGAAACAGCACGGTTGATAAATACCATAACACCATTCATCGATAGATAGTTCCTTAAACAACTCCTTCTTTTATCCAATAAATTCAGC
>CAJQUW010007459.1:0-87561 GCA_907163375.1 Prostheceraeus crozeri | reverse complement strand
CAATTCATTTCTATGATCTTTCAAGGAATATCAGACATCCACAAAATTATTTGGGTAGGTAATTGAATAAAAATTAAAGGTAGGTTTTTAAACTAATAAAATATGTGGATTGTAATATCTTCAAAATTTCTGACGTTTCCAATTAAAATCGGGGAATCGCGGACCTAGGTCTGAATTTAATCCGCGATCGCGGACTAAAAATCAATATTAATTTCGCGATCGCGATCGAATTTCGGTAGTCCGCGATGCCCAGCTCTGTATACATTACATACATGTTATTTCCTTATAAGATGAAATTAATTAATTAAGATTTTTTCAGTCTTTATACGCACAAAAATTACAATGTACTTCAAACGGGCCATGAAGGAAATAACGTAAGCAGCAATTGGCAAAGAAAGACAGAAAAGACAACCACGGAAAACAAGATAAATTTTAGACCTATTTGACAAACGGAGAGAACTCAAACTGCGCAAGCGCAACCAACGATCCCAATGAGACAGCAGTTGTACAAGTTATTGTATTCGTCCTATATATTACAGGTGTCTTCTGACCGATAATTTTGTGGTCTCGGTCAGATGGACATTTTTGGTCGTTTTACGAGATTTTGATATGATAATCGTTGTTTTATCAAACAAAATTTCGAATGCATGATTACATTATGGTTCTTGATAATTCCGTGAATTTTCATGAAATTCGGACAAAAAATATGGTTTCAGTAACAAATTGAAATTTTGGGAAAAGTGATAACCTTCTGGTCGAAAGAATGCAGGACACTTTTCTAAATTCACAATTGCTCAATTGTGATGATCCATAGTTGATTTTTTTCTTTTGCTGCGGCAACTGGACTCATAAATGATGCATTTCGTCATATAAAGAAAGCAGAAACATAATTTCTAAGTTGCGAAATGTGCATCGGTCAGAAGATAATTTCCGGGGGATAAAGGCTAATTAACAAAAAAGTCCCCAATCAAATGTAAATGCAATCCTGAATTGTAGTCCGTCTAAAAGTACGGCTCATGCGCTCTCTGATGATACATAACTTTAATTGTTTAAGTCAAGGAGACACAACGAAATTTCTTCCCTATAGAACATATAGATAGAACATCTATGCTTGGGACAGGCTTTTTTGGTGCGTTTTCTGCCTTGAGCTGAAATTTTCATGACGAAGACTTTGTTAAATTGATTTGAATTCATTATGACTGAAAAGAGGAGATCCTAAGGATTAAAATGAAAAAGATATGAAAATTGGTTCAGAACTAAGGATTTTACAGACAAAAGACGCCACACGTTGCAATGGTGTGGCCATGTGCGACACAGCACGTCATCTAAAAGTATATTGCATAATGAGTCAAAGGCGGTCGCAGGAAAGGAAGACAACTTGAAGACATGAGTGTCAAACATAAAGGAATAGACCAATATGAACATCCCTACTTTGCTCGCAAATTCACAAAGCCGCACGGCATGGGGAACAACATGCAGAATCCAATCTGGTACCTCCAACGATCATTACGGCTACGGAATGAAATTCACTAACGATGACTCTAGCGTCTCAGGCACTTACAAGGATGCAGGTTCCCCAATCATAAGTCCTTTCTGTCGGAAGCCACGATACCAACAGGAACCTTGACAACAAGCAATTTTGACCAAACCATCTACCCCGACATAGCTATCAGGCACTCACTCTTGGACTTGCAATAGGTGCTATATATTGAAAACAAGAAGTTTCAGTATCCATAAAGTCGTTATGAAAACTGAAAAATATGCGCAAGAAATAAATACAGAATTAAGTAATTCCAAGATTCATTCTCTTCCTTAGTTGAATTTGACCACTTTCGAACGTAAAAGACGAAAAAAGAACTAATTAGAACCATATAAATAACTAACAAATGCGATGCAAACTATAATTCAGCAAATACACACAAATAATCAATATATGGTGAATAGATCGTTTTTACTAGTACTTGAAAGTACATTCATCCAACGTACAGTAAAGAATAGATTATGACCACCGCATCTTTCGTTAATCGAGGTAGTAGTACCTTAATGAGCTTCGAAATGTACAACTGGAGGGAAAATGTTTTTGAATAATGGCATACAGAGAATCAACAGAGGCCGTCAGAAGTATCCGTGGCACAGTGGTTAAGGGCTTGGCCTAGTGATCACTCGGTCCAGAGATCGAGCCCCTAAAGTACCATTGGAAGTTGTCAGGAAGGAGCATGCAGACCACCTTACACTGGCGCTCCACATCTCTGCTAATATTCAAGGCAAAGCTTCAACATTGAGATATCAAGGCTTGTGGCCTCTAGAAGACATCATTAAGATTGCACTTGCATCTCTGCTAAGATTTAAGTTGTGTCTTTCAAAAGAAGTCTTTTGTCTCTCTTCCTCCGCCGGGAAATTAATTAATACCCTTTTTTCTCATTTACTTTTTCCTATCAGTAATACTCGTATTTGTGGGGTATACTCGCACTTAAAGTCAATTAAATTTTACGTGAATTACTCGATGAAAGGCCGATCAATTAACGAGTTTGGTAACAATCCCCACGCCATTGAGTCTGATTGTGAAGATACTATCATACCAGGTAAGATTTGAGAACGCCGAACTGCAATGATATCAACATTGACACAGGCAAATGTAAAATTGAGAGCACATGACAAAAATGCAACATTTTGCTATAGAATCCGTTAAGAATTATAGATATCGAATGCAGCGAACACATAAAAGATAAGATGTAACCGAATACTCACCTACGATACAAACTGCCCGCCTTCGTTCCTTTTTCAAGAAATACTTGATAAATTGTGCTAAACATGACATGCCATAGTCCTTGAATGCTAACGTATTTCCGTGAAATAATTCCAATACAGAGAGATTATCCCGTAACGAATGCATAGGGGCGACATCGTCCGATGGCGGAAATGTTGAAAAAGCTTCACCGATTATATCTGAAAGGAAATTTTCGTATCTGACTGATGTGAGCTTACGTAGAGGACAACAAAAACTTCATTTCATTCGGACACAAGAAGTGGGATAAAGAGAAAGTTAATCAATCATTTTACATTGATTTAGAGTTATTGTTAATAACAATAGAATGAAATGAAATAAACGTTAGATCAAATGTCCATGTACGACTGGAAGGATTCGAAACGAAGACTCCAGGTTATCTAAAACTGTGCTCTACCAACTGAGCTACAAGCCGCTTATGTGCGACTATGTCAATTGGCAGAATCAACACCCCCACCATCACACATCAAATGTCATAGCAATTATGATGATAAATTAAAGCTCAAAGAAAAGAAAGGGGAACTTTTATCGAATTCCAAGTGATGCAGTGAACTTGAAGTGAACATTGTTCGCATAACTGTAGGTGAGGAAGCTGAACGGTTTCCAAAATTCCAGTAACATGCTTCATTTTATAATGTAATGAAACATTAAAAAAGGAATTCAGACTGTATGAAAACGTGAGTTCTATTGTTGCTTGAAATCAAGAAGCAAAAAATTCAAGTATCTTCCAGCCAAGGAAGTTTTTATACAGACCTTTCGCAAATAATTGCACAAAAATCCATGTTCAAATGCAATTTTGGTTTGGAAGTCCTGGTTCAATTTTAACAAACGATATACCATATGAAACCTTATGCTCCATGAATTATTTTGACATACATTTTACTCTCTGAAGTGGTCAGTTGTGGTAAGTATGTCCTACGAAATAGAATTAAACGTTTTCTTTGATGAAGGACTTTAATGTGAAGACGACAAAATCTTTTAATGAAAATTGACAGATAGTGTAAACTATCATTCAGTTTCATCATCATGCAAAGATTTTAAGATTCGTAGAATATACAAAGACGTGCAGTACCAATAAGTTTTACCAAAACATTGCTACTAAAAGAACATGTGACGAGATTTTCAATGATGAAGATTCTGTATATCATGTGAAAGGTTGCGTATAGTACTTTACATTTGCAGAGCATTTAGGTTGTGTCTGATCAGTTGTGGTCAGCTGACGTACGTAAAAGTATGAACTTTTGGTCAATTCACTCATCGATACATATAGACAAAACTACGGAACGCAGAAAATTAGGATTATCACCATTGAATCAGGCTTGTGTTAAGCTTTGAGATGATATATTGTTTTTCGAATTTCGACAACATTTAGTACAGTTTTACTCAATTAGCACTTTTACCTAATTTTTCGCCTACTGTCGCGTTGACCATGCTTTTAGCGGTCAAATGCACAAAACTTAATAACTTTTGCTGTATTAACGCTGGTGTTTTTGATTTTGGTTTTAAAAGAATGTCGGTGTTATCAGCTCCAAGAATATGTAAGTTCATTTATCTAAATTCATTAAGAATTCTCATAATGCTCACTCAAGGATTGGTTAATACCTTCATTGCGTGTTTTTTGTTAGTTTTTCGTGTTTGTTCTGGCTTTTTGTTGGGTTTTTTGCACCCCCCCCCCCCATATACTCAGGTTGGTGTTTTTGTTTGGATTTTTGTTGTTGTTTTATTTTGTCCACCAAAGCTGTTTTGGGGCTTTTGTTTTGTTGGGGTTGGGTGTTTGTTTGTTTTTGTTGTTGGGGTGGTTTTGTGTCCACAAAATTCCCCCCCCCCCCCCCCAATGTTTTTGCCCCCCCCCAATCAATTGTTTGACTTTGTTGCTTTGTTTTGTGTATGGTTCTGTGTTTTGTTTTTTTGGATTGGCTCCCCCCCTTTTGGTGCTGTGTGTGGTTTGCGTTTTGGCTTTTGTGCCAAAACTTAAAGCATCGTCTCATGGTGATGTTTGATCATAGTTTGATCCTAACAGTTATCATAACTAAAATGTCACACGACTTGAAATATCCATTTTGCAAATAATAACAATGAAGCGACACATCGACCTGTAGTGTCTCTAGTCGATCGTATCAGCTGTTATGGGCTTATTATATCCAACATTCCGCGATGCGAAGGCTATAATCATTGGGAACTACTGTAACAGAATAACATCTAAGTACCTGCAGCAGTTCCGTTACATCAATACCAGTCCAAAGTCCAATGTCACCTCGATTACTCAAACATTTTATCTGAATCACGTAGTGGCCTTCCAAAGGCAGTTGTGATTTTATTCATAGTAAGAGATGTGATATGCATGTGTAGCATGTGTGTGCATTTTAGACAATTGATTACGTAAAAATCATTCTAAATTATCAAAGCTTATTAACTCAAATTAACGACTTCTCAACGTTTGTATGTAAGAAAATAAAATGAGGAATATCAAGGTTATCGTATAATGGAAGTCAAACACAATTACCACGTTTTACTTATAGATTTACAATTATGTTTTGACCATAATTAGTTTACCGTGCTTGGGTTTACTATTAGGCTACTAAGCGACCTTTCGAGGTCATGATGAAGTTGTAGTATCGCCCAACGGGGACTTGAACGGAGCTTTTATGGGCATACTCTACTGAAGTGTTGCGATACTTTCAGATGCTCTTTTTCTAATAGCATTCTCTATGAGATTCTATGAGTCCCCAGCCATTATGTGGGGATCGCAACTTATTTTCATGTTATGAAAACCGTACTATCGCATTAAAAACGAGTGTTAATAGCATTCGAGCACACGCACAGTCATTTAATGTCAAAATACATGTTTAGATATGCCTACTGAATCTGTGGTTTCTGCAGGTTTCTTGAATGTTGAATTCGGCTCCTGCTTTCAATTGACAGACAAATATGCTTTACGTGCATTTCTAATCGTGAATTTACCGGAAGGTATGTATGAATACATGTACTGGAAAGCTATGGATAATACATCATTACACAAAATAAAAGACCAATCGGCTAAAAATTATGTATTAATCACAATTTTTTGCTAAATGTGTCGGAGGTCTGCTTGCTTCATTAGACGATTATGATAAGTGACCAAACTTGACAGCATATTCGCATCAACAAGGAAGATGAGTAATTATTGAGCTGTGAGATGATGTAAGCAGAGAGCGGAAACATTTAGAGACAAAAGTAATTGATAACACAGATATCGGATGAAAGCATACAACATTACTCTGTTAGTACGAAGAATAATCAAGGTTAGCCGACGTAAAAGCCATGTGAGTCAGATATTAAGCAACAATCAAAAAACCAATACACATACAGCATAATTACAAGCATGAAACAAAAATACATAAAAGAAAAAAATAGAAGAATGAGAAAAACTATAGCTCATACCAAGTGATTTGTGGAAAAAGATATAGATTATTAGATTCAGGTGAAGGTTCATAACCCGGATGATAATCAAGCCCGAGCAAACCCGTTTCAAAAATTTGAAGCCCGGGCAGTCTGATTTTTTATCTTTAAAATTTCCCTAAAAAGTTGCTATCAACTTACAAACTAATAGCAACCTAACCACGGGCAATCGTTTCCTTAATATGATGTCGTCAGTGAAACACGACTGGCAGCGAATCCACTGCACGTTGACATGCTTGATGAATTAGTAGGGGAATGAGAAATTGCTCATTCAGTGATTGACCACCAAATGTCCATTGCGTTTATAAAGCCGACATTTCAAGCAATCCGGGCTAAGCTCGAAAATCGAGAGTCCATCATAACTTGCTAAAAGTGAATTTTGCTAATTTTACTATTTTTACTATCACTATTTATTGTCCAATTTATTTTTGCTTCATGCTTGCATATATAAAATTTTAAAATGTTTTATTTTTTTAGTATCTGACTCACATCGAGCATAGTTTTGCACCGGCTATTCTTTTAGTATACGGTACTTAATATTGACATTCCTTTCGCAAATATCTGTCGTCGTAGCGGCACAAGAGTCTTTCACCAAGCTTGTCAATGTGGAGGAGTTCCTCATGGGATCCACTCTTTTACTGCTGTACATCAATGACCTCCGAGATTGCTTAGTAAGCAACTGGTCATGCATGGAGATCACACTGCAATCCTCAATTCCAATGATTTGCTTCTTTCAATTCTTCAAAAGTTCAGATGAGAGTATTCTGCACTCGTGACTTAAAGGAGATGATGACCAACATAGAATAATATGTCAGCTGTATGAGAAAGATTCCATCTCCTTCTTTGGATTAGCGGTTATCTAAGACTTGTCATGGAAATCGTGCATCCAGTGTATCAGCAAGCAGACAAGTCAACGCATTGGCGGCCTCTATCGTACCAGCAGCCTTCTTCCATCACAAGCAAGTCCATTATCTAGCCTCCGATGGACACTTGTAAGTCTCTGGCCATCTGTGGGCCGGCATCCCACAAGCATATCCTAACCTCCTCGAGCAGGTTGAGACAGGGGTCAAGAATCTTAAAAGTAAAAAACTCGCTAGCAAGTTGCAGCCGCTCACTGTAAGATGGAATGTAGCTACACTTAGGTTCTTCTACATATACTATTTCAGTAGAAGCAGCTCTGTCGTAAATGAATACCCAAACCTGAGATCGCACGACGCAGTTTTGGAATCAGATTCTGAAGTGTTGCGATACTTTCAGATGCTCTTTTTCTAATAGCATTCTCTATGAGATTCTATGAGTCCCCAGCCATTATGTGGGGATCGCAACTTATTTTCATGTTATGAAAACCGTACTATCGCATAAAAAAACGAGTGTTAATAGCATTCGAGCACACGCACAGTCATTTAATGTCAAAATACATGTTTAGATATGCCTACTGAATCTGTGGTTTCTGCAGGTTTCTTGAATGTTGAATTCGGCTCCTGCTTTCAATTGACAGACACATATGCTTTACGTGCATTTCTAATCGTGAATTTACCAGAAGGTATGTATGAATACATGTACTGGAAAGCTATGGATAATACATCATTACACAAAATAAAAGACCAATCGGCTAAAAATTATGTATTAATCACAATTTTTTGCTAAATGTGTCGGAGGTCTGCTTGCTTCATTAGACGATTATGATAAGTGACCAAACTTGACAGCATATTCGAATTTACAAGGAAGATGAGTAATCATTCAGCTGTGAGATGACGTAAGCAGAGAGCGGAAACATTTAGAGACAAAAGTAATTGATAACACAGATATCGGATGAAAGCATACAACATGACTCTGTTAGCATGAAGAATAATTAAGGTTAGCCGACGTAAAAGCCATGTGAATCAGATATTAAGTAACAATCAAAAAACCAATACACATACAGCATAATTACAAGTATGAAACAAAAATACATAAAAGAAAAAAATAGAAGAATGAGAAAAACTGTAGCTCATAGCAAAAGTGATTTGAGGAATACGATATAGATTATTAGATTCAGGTGAAGGTTCATAACCCGGATGACAATCAAGCCCGGGCAAACCCGTTTCAAAAATTTGAAGCCCGGGCAGTCTGATTTTTTATCTTTAAAATTTCCCTAAAAAGTTGCTATCAACTTGCAACTTAATAACAAAACCGCGAGCCATCGTTTCCTTAATATGATGTCGTCAGTGAAACACGACTGACAGCGAATCCACTGCACGTTGACATGCTTGATGAATTAGTAGGGGAATGAGAAATTGCTCATTCAGTGATTGACCACCAAATGTCCATTGCGTTTATAAAGCCGACATTTCAAGCAATCCGGGCTAAGCTCGAAAATCGAGAGTCCATCATAACTTGCTAAAAGTGAATTTTGCTAGTTTTACTATTTTTATTATCACTATTTATTGTACAATTTATTTTTGCTTCATGCTTGCATATATAAAATTTTAAAATGCTCCTTATAATTTTTTAGTATCTGATTCACATCGAGCATAGTTTTGCACCGGCTATTCTTTTAGTATACGGTACTTAATTAATAGTGACAGATTCCTGTCGCAAATATCTGTCGTCGTAGCGGCACAAGAGTCTTTCACCAAGCTTGTCAATGTGGAGGAGTTCCTCATGGGATCCACTCTTTTACTGCTGTACATCAATGACCTCCGAGATTGCTTAGTAAGCAACTGGTCATGCATGAAGATGACACTGCACTCCTCAATTCCAATGACTTGCTTCTTTCAATTCTTCAAAAGTTCAGATGAGAGTATTCTGCACTCATGACTTAAAGGAGATGATGACCAACACAGAATAAGATGTCAGGTATGAGAAAGATTCCATCTCCTTCTTTGGATTAGCGGTTATCTAAGACTTGTCATGGAAATCGTGCATCCAGTGCATCAGCAAGCAGACAAGTCAACGCATTGGCGGCCTCTATCGTACCAGCAGCCTTCTTCCATCACAAGCAAGTCCATTATCTAGCCTTTGATGGACACTTGTAAGTCTCTGGCCATCTGTGGGCCGGCATCCCACAAGCATATCCTAACCTCCTCGAGCAGGTTGAGACAGGGGTCAAGAATCTTAAAAGTAAAAAACTCGCTAGCGAGTTGCAGCCGCTCACTGTAAGATGGAATGTAGCTACACTTAGGTTCTTCTACATATACTATTTCAGTAGAAGCAGCTCTGTCGTAAATGAAAGCATACCCAAACCTGAGATCGCACGACGCAGTTTTGGAATCAGATTCCTCAGACCACTTTTCGTGAACAATACAATTTTGATACTTTGAAGAGGCGTTTAGATAGGCTTCTGATGGGACAACTTAATAAGCTTAGAAGATCTGATACTTTGCTTTTGTTTATTTTGAATTTAATATAATATTTTCTAATTTATTAATAGGCCCTGTATATTGTTTTTTAGACAAGTAGTAAACTGACAATTGATAAATTTATCAAATATCATTTCGGATGCGGTATTAAGTGATTGCAGAATGCAGTCCCCCTTCCACGTGCCTGTGTTAAAACAGTGCCTTCAAGGCTAATTCACGCACTCAACAGATGGTCAGGTGGCTTTGCGGTTAGAGGGTATGCTTGCACGTTCTCTAGCTCCAACGTCGCTGGTTCAAACCTACCCACGACTGATGAGGTCCAACAGGCCGAAACATCTCTCGTAGTGGGTACATCTGTTGAGGTTTGATAAATATCATATTCTATATTTAATATATTCATTTATAATATTTTCTCTCCATAGTGTTACGGGTGAGAATTTTGTAAAAATAGTATCCAGCATATATCAAACAATAGAATTTAATTACAAATCCTGATTTCTTAAAATTTTCTTAATTGTTCATTATCCTGACATTGATTGATGACTTCTGCAACTGTTGACTCACTATTCAAATCGTGCCTAGGTATTTCTTCCTCTGCAATAAATTTTGAAGCAACTTCCTTGACAATCTCAATGTAAGGCATCGACTTCATACGAGTAATTTCTTCATCAGAAAATTTAGGAATTTTCTCAGGCATCAAAAAACCTCCATCTGCAGCGTATCCTGTGAAGACGACGTCTTTGAATGGGACTCCAGTAGTAATTCCAAAAGTGCTGTTGAACTTCATCGTGCTGATTGTCCGTCCTAAAAAAAGAATAACCCAAGTTTTATAAATCGACACTAATTTTGAACAAAAATACTAAAATAACATGATCGGTAATTGTTTGTTATTAATTAAAATGATGAGATCGCAATGCAAAAACATGAATTTCATTGTGATTAAGCATGATTAGGCAATATCGTGTCATGCACAAGTGGTTGATGAACATGACTTAACATCTGACACAAAATTCAGCTAATTGGATCGAAACAGCATATATTCATGTAATTCTATCCGTTATGTAATGCTTTTAACTTCTATTAGTATATTCAAATCTGCATGAAATGATATGTATTAGCAAACATGCATAATATAGGCCTTCTAGAAATGCCAGGATTTATTAAATCTTGCCAGTTTAGTGAATTGAAGATGCAAGGTAAGTGGAGTGCTAAGAAAAAACAAAATTAAGTGAGATAACTCTTTCTAAAAATCTTTTGCTATGCTGTTTGGATGATTTAATGCAAAAATGCATTGAAAGCATTCATTTTCTCAAATACATGCACAAAAAAATACGTTTACATCTACTCAGTCAGTTTGGTCATCGGTCGACACCAATATGATGATCAAAAAAGAAAAAAGTTAATTTTCCTGACCGAAATTGTATTACAAAATTACAATGTCCGACGTTTCGTCATAGACTTAGTCATGAGCGGCAGAAATGAATCTGCAATATCATGGTGTTGAGACCAGGGCTGAGGCGCTGATTTTCGCTCGTCTCCATCCTGCGGCGGAGACTGTCATTCATTAATAAATTGCTATGCAAAATTGTCCAGGAAATGTTATTGATTGACATTTGATTATGAAGAGCAAGATGTTGAAAGACTGCGGAATTAGCTCACGAGCAATGCTCTCTAAGGCGAGTGCGTATTTGTCTCTTTGATTCCCCCACATACTTTTCATTGCAAATATTGCAGGTGATTAGGTATACAATATTCTTCATGAATATTCTATGAATAATCTTCACCTGACAAGACATGGGACCTTTGAAGACGCATGATTGACAGAATTGGCAATTAGAGACATGACATTTCTCAATCGAGTACATCTTTGACTATTTGCAGCCGGCGCACAATAGACTTAATAGATTTCGAAGTGGAAACCAGATTCAAATCATCCGACAAACCGTGCGGCGAACAAAACTATTCAACTGTCTGCAATTTAAATCACTAACAAAGGGCAAAGAAATGAGCTTCTTATTATTAGAGTGCACTCTTGATTTCGGGCCATTTAGGAAAACTTCATCACAAATAGATTTGATGAAGAAAATAGGATAACCGTTACCAATGAGGTTGCATGTACTCATTATTTCCTCACAATATAATGAGGTAATAGGTGGTCAAAATAATTGGTAGCATGAAGTGCACAGAAGTATGTAATACAAGTAATTATACAAGAAATCAAAAAATGATTTTTGGCTTCTTTCTCGGGAAGTGAATTGCAGAGAAGTCATGACAAAAATAACTTTACATATTTTCTGCTAACCTTAGACATGGAAATTAATTAAAAGATTGGATGCTGTCAAATCTAGATCGGAGAGACGGACGGAGCTGGATGTGTTGAAAAGAGGAAATAGGTGCGACTTCAAAAATGTCTGACTGCTTAAATTCATTAAGTGTAACGTTGGATCAAATTAATCTACCTCTTTTTATACATCACTGTGTCTTGTGGAAGTGACTTGAATTCAATAATGTCAACAAGGATGAATTCATACTTCTGTCGCACGACAGAATGTTCCTGACGCTCACCGTTTTCCCAAATTTTCTTTTGAATAGTTTACCTTACTCCAGAAATAGCTGATTGGTTCTACTTACATACACATCTCCAAAGTTGCTGGGATACCAGCGGGCTAACAAGCCAACAATAATGATAGATACTCATTGTACAGATACTAGGCAATCATTGATATAAAAATCATTGAAGGTACTTTCATGCGATGAATCCACACTCCCAGGTTAATTTCAAGAAATTTCATACTTAAGTTATGTTTTATGCTTAAAGTTGCTCATCCTAGAACTCTAGATGAAATGTCTAAAAATCTCTAAAATAATTCCTATGATGCGTGCCAAGAACAGCTTGCGACAAATTATAATAAAAAAACACTAACACCTCCAGATGCGAAGCGATCAAATACACGTCAAATGCATCATAACATTTATAAATGGAAATTACTCTCTAACATCTTGTGTCAATTAACGCTCATTGTCGAGTAATTAAGCAAGCGTTAATTCTGGCTAAGTTTAGGGCAACTTGCTTTTCTTATGAAAAATTTTCCTCAATAACAATTAATGCACAATTTACGCATCGAAACAGTGATAAGAAGTTACTTAAGGTCACACCTCGACTTTCGTAGTTTTTGGCAAATTGATAAATGTGTTTTTCTATAAAACGTGTTGATTGTTTTTTTCGTGCAGCATTTTTCAACGTATTTTTCAGATACATCCGACACGTGTATATTAGCACTTGTCAACAACTATTATCAAGTTAAAAGATATATGTACATGCGGATGATCGATTTTTTGAGATATGACTTTTTAGAAAAAATAATATTTTCGCAGAGGACAATGTAATCTGCAGAGCAACTAAATCATGGTACTAAAAGTTGCATGACATTCCTATGGATACAAAGGACTTGTTGCGTCAAATTTGATAAGAATCGAGATGCTATCCTTTTAAAAAGAACCTGCTACTTTTACATAAGAATCAGCATCATTGTAGGAAAAAATCTCCATTGTGTTCGATAAGCTTAATGCTACACGCATGCATGCTAGGGTCTTAACACTTTCCACGCACCATAAACCACAAACAGACGTACAAAATGATGTCAGTATTTAGCGATGCGAAAGGATACACCGCTGAAGTGATTATTATTTGTTGACGTAAAACAGCCATTGATGATTTACTACATATTGTCATCTTTCAAAAAAAAGCCGCTAATAGTCATGATTGTCGGCGAGGAAGAAAGCTCGTCTTCCTCAGGTTCATTATGTGGGAGTTAGCAACTGTTTCAGAGCAAGACTGACATCACACAAGGTTGATGGAATTGAATTGGAGCTGAACTGATAAAATAGTTACCTTCATTGAAGTGCTCATACTAATTTTACTATCTTGAAAAAGCTAGTTTAATTGAGCTTATTTGAATGTCGGTCTAAACGGTAGAATAGTCTCTTGAATTTAATGATAGGTGCTCGCTTGTAACCGACAACTCACTTTCTAAACTTGTGCAATAAACTAATGTGCACAAAGTAAGGTTTGTCTACTCAGAATATACAATTGAAGTAATTGATGATCTTATTTATAAAGCACATGACAGTCAATTTATGGAGCCTATCTTGTTATATATTCACAGAATACGCTATTACCACATGTCCCTCCAGATTTCATGATCGTTATCGATACAATATAATTTTGATCAGTCTAGACCACCGCATTCTTTAATATCGTCATGCCAAGTGGCCGAGCTCAGTTCACGAGTCCCTAAATAGAGGTTTTGACGGAAGATTGCACAACCTCGTTTTCCTCTTGCGAATGATCTTGGTTGTTGATGAAAGCTTGGTTTGATGTCGTAGCTCAGTTGTCGTTTTGTGATCGTCTTAACTATTACCCTTTATTGAAGCGTATAATGTCTTAGTGGAACGCTTCCATTTAGCGTAACAGCGCTGGTTTCTAAATCATCGTTTCTGTTGCATATAAAGGTCTTGGTAAGATCCAGCACTCGTAGGTCTTTCGCTTGGTTATCAATGACAAGTGTTGGCTGCTAATCACGTACAGCATTTTCTTAACAGTTAAAGACTATGTGGATAGGCTTGCCAACTTCATCGAATGAAAATACCAGACGCTCAATATTTATATACTACGATTTCATTTAATTTAGGCTAAAAAAGAGACATGCTGGCAATATACGAGTAGATTCCGACGCACATGCAATGTGCCTCTATAAGAGAAAAGATGCAAATGGAGAATGATGCAAAAATCTGATTAAATGAATTAAAGTTTTCCTTATTTGTAACAATGATTTCGTAAAAATACTTAACAAACTCTAGAATGGAAGTAATTTAAAAGACTACTCTTTAATCATAGGACGAGAGCTGAGATCAAACACAGAGTTCGTAGAAATCTTGCTCATCCTCGGGAGAGCAGTCCAAAAAGTGAGGTACACTTCACTGTGAGGTACGTGTTATTGCATCGCTTAACAAATTCTGTGATTATGCCAAAGAATATGTCCTTTCTTTTGGTCTCGACCTAAGAACTTGAGCACCTCTCGAGAGAAAGCTTTGCTTCAAGTCATTGGATTGCTACGAGGAAAGGAAATTATAACAGCTGAATCAAATCGGCCCTGATTCATACATAATTCATGTGTAGTGGATCATCCCTGAACATGCCGGACAAATCCAACATCGTACTGCATACCGAACAAAATACCAAAATACCGGACGTTGCCAACCCAATTTGTGGATGTAATATTCGAACAGCTTTGGCATCGCGTAGCTCACTGCTCAGAGTGCGACCTATGTATTCATCATGATCAGGGTTGCCACACGACAAAATGTCATTTTTTTGAGCAGACGCACATTTGCGCAGCTGCATTAACGTGATGTAAACCGAACAATTTAAGAATTCACAGCAAGTAAAAATTGCACTCAAGTGTCTGAAATGAAATTAATCAATGTATCACAATAGGTCTATTTATGTCCTCGTATCTGGGCTATCAATGTGGGTAGTGTTTTTGTGAATATAGAGTTAAAATCGTAATTCGTGTTTCAACATATTAACGTATACGTGTATATACCAAAGCACAGTTATTTCACGATTATTGCTGCTTTGTGAAGTGAGATGAAAAGTCGATAAACTTATCAACTCAGTCTAGCAGTGATAGTATACGTCGTTCGTAAAAGTGCAGCTCTGATCCTGGATCATGCGCAACTCGTATATAAAAATCAAAATGGCACAATGATTTTCAAACGTGGTGCCGAGAAAGGTCTAAGGGTGACACAATGGGTGAAGAAATAAAGATAATTGTCAAAATCAAATGAGAGTGCACCAACATCATGATTCCGACACGGTTTCTGCTTCATAATTCAAATTACTGTGATAATTCAATCACTAGAGGACACAGAATCATACACTGAGGAGAAATCTCAATATACGCGTGTAATGCAACGTTTTATTATCGAGTTGCCGACAGGTAGGAACGCGATAGAGTCGCTGTGTCTTTTCTAGAGTTTTCTTAGCACAAAAAATCTAAAAGTTCTGAATTTTTGCGAGGCAAGAAATAAACACATAATTCATAATACTAAATATAGTATATGAAGCGACATTTCACTGCGGAATTAAGACATCTCGAACGGTTTGTTGCTGTCGGCAATATCAATCGATTTTTAATCGAGTTTGCCTGTTGTTAAATCATTATTGTAGTTGATCATAATTCTTGTTTATTTCTAATTTGCTGCAACATAAGTCTGTCGAAGGAAGGAGCGACTCCTTCAAAAGTTTGAAGTGATATTTATATCAAGTAAAATTTCATAAATGTCGAATTTTTGGCAATATTAAGAAATTATCTGTTTTTGAACTGTTCAAATGCCTGAATGAACGATGCAAACTCGGCTCAGTGTAATGCATTTCAGCAACATGGCTGGTTCAGTTTAAAGTAGAATTCTGCATTGAGCTTTGCTAAAACATGAACCTAACAAGAGCAAATTTGTACAGAAAGTTTGACTGAAAATGACAGCATAATAACGACCATGTCGACTAGGGAAATCCGGTTCCGGCCAGACATAAAATTTTCAAATCCGTTGCACCGTTATCTACCCTGACAAAATACCGTAAATAACTCAACAGAAAGATGCCCAGATTTGAACAATCTAATCAAGAAATTGCCTAGCAGCCGTGGACGTTTTGTGTTCCGTCTCACAATGACTCATCAATGCGGCTAGGAATGGTCCTAACAATCTTGTCACAACTAGAATGGCTGCACAAGTGAAGGACTGCTCAACCGGTTGATCTGAGCTTCTTTATCCTGGCTTTGTCGTGCGGCTGATGAACTTCTACGACTGCAGATTCTCAATGCGCTTGTGCATTCGATAGACACCCTCTAACTTGAACGATTTAAACACCACATCCCTTAGCATCCCTAGACGCTGTTTCATCCTACGAGGGATCGAGGATGCATGTCCCAAAGTAGTATGTTGACGGCAAGAAGAAGGCAGGAGTGTCAGCAATTTCGAGACATTTAGTTTCCTGCTCTGTTTCGCCAACTGATCCCAGACAATCATTTGAAGTTGTCAAACGAGTCAGAGAACTGCAGATATTGGAGGCTTTGTCCATCAAGAGAGAAAAGCCTAAAATGTGCACCCAGAATGATTATGTGATTTCTTTGTGCCTTGACTTTTAGCTTTCAATTGTCTTTATTGCATTTATTTATATTTTCTAAGTTTTCGAAAACATTAACTTTTGACGATATGACATAACTTTATCCCTGCGCATCAGTAGACCCCACTTAACCCTACAAGGGCTCGACAGCACGTTTCGGAATGGCACAAACTAGCTTGTGACATCTACAATAGTCGAAGATGCTGAAAGACTGTACTTAAGACTACTATGCTTTAATTTATTCTGGCTTCGACGAGCGGCTGATATATTTCTATGCGTCAAGACTACGCTAGGACAAGGAATTACGCGAGCAGCCTGTTAAGCAGTCCTTCAGCCTGAACCATTCTAGATGCAACAAGCTAGTTTGGGCTGCGGCTGCCAAGAGATGTCGTGCTTAACTTCTGCAACTCTGAGGACATTTCTATCCACAGAATTAAATATTTTGTTTATCTGCTTCGGTTTGCTAGAAGTGTGATTAATACGAAATGGACGGCACATTGAGGAACCTATTAGGTGGGCGAAAAGGAATTCCTAATACCTTACAGAGATAGGAAAAAAAGTCGTGCGTCGCTTGCGGATTAATTTGAGTTCCAGCAAAGTGCTTCGATTGCCAAAATTCCTTCAGATTCGAAAAATTCAGATCATTGCCCACAAGTTTTCTCCATAATGTTGGCCCTTCCGATCATTATTAAAAAAAGTAGCAGGCATAAAATTAGTCCACTTGATGATCCTCTCCTCGGCATTGCTCACTGTATAGTGCATACATTGAATCGAAGCCACGCATCGATGTGTGTTTAGGTGTGTGCGAAGTGATATCACAGCACGCACGCATCTCTCACTGGCTCTGGTGTCCCCTGCTGACAGCTTATTGTTTGCCATTTCCAATAGCAAGCGATGCACGAATTTTCCATTCGAGAAGGAGCAAGTTGTCTAATTCTGTGCCATTTCGATATTAAGGTTACATATAACTCTTCCTTTCTAGGAAACCGAAGCGCGCGCAGATGAATCTAATTCTGTGTTTCTATCTAATAATTTCAAATATATTAAACATTCAGTAAAGCGTCAATCAATTATCCATATGCGTCATTCGCACAAACTATAAAAGGTCACGTAGACAAAGCCATGACAGAGGAGAAAAACTTAATTTTTATTATTTACTCAATGCGAAAGCTGTACTGAGTTTTCTAGATAACTGGCTACAGTAGTTACAACTAAGTCGCAACTTTCATTCTACGAATTGATAAACGCAGTATGCACACATACGTGCGAATGTTTAGGCCCACATGCAATACAGTATTTCGATGATTTTTAACGGGGTGCCGCCGAAAATAAGACCTAGATCAAAGAAGTCAGAAAACAGGTTGATGAACACTGACATGGGTGTTATCTGTCTTCCAGAACTTCTCTTGTTACGATACCCAGTCGAATTACATACATGTACTGCAAACCTTCTATGGTGAAATATTTTCAGAAGGTGATCCTGGAGTATAGGTTAAACAAATCATGAGAGCGAAAAACGCTACTAGTCTACACGTCAGGCAAATTTACTCACTCACTGACTGGGGGAGTGGGTATGATTAAAAGTATTATATAAATCATTAAATGATTCAATGATGTAATTCTAAATTAGTGTTACTAATCAACAAGTAGGCATTTGCTGATGTTTTCCAAATATTTGCGCAGAATTTCGAGGATTTCTCAATTTTTGCGGATTTGCGCAGAACTACAAAGATAATCTTACTTTTTTTGCGCATTTGCGTAGAATGACATTATTTGCACAGTTGCACAAAATTTGCGCAGGTGTGACAACCGTGATAATGATTGACTGATTCTACAGCATTGTTTTCAACAATGGTGACAAGAGTTTACTACAAGTGATCTCCAATAAAAATGGCTTGATTCTTTCAGATGTTCATGTGTAAATCGAAGCATACCGCCTTGTTGTGCAGCTTGTCTAGCAAGTAAACTATGTCAGCTATCAAAGAAGTTATTAAAGCAATACCGTTTGCGTTAATCTTTGTCTGCGAACTTCGTCCTTCGAAGAACTTCGTTAGTGCTCTCAAGAGGGTCTGATACGACCATGACGACAATCCAGAAAAATAATCAGAGAAGGATGATAGAAATCCTTGATTTAGATCTGTGAAAAGTCCTTGAGTTCTCAGAAAAATAATGCTTTAAACTGACTGCTGTTAGCACTAAGTTTTTGCTTTGTCGTCATGGTCGCATCAGACACCACGACAGATTGGAGCTTGTCCCAATGTCAGGACGGATTTGTACGCTAGAATCTTGATACAGTTCGGCGAGGTTCATGCAGGCAGTGCTGATGTTTGTATATAGCCTAGATTTAGGTTGCTCCACAGCATTTTCTGATCTAGAGAATCGAATACTTTTCTGAAGTCGATGAGTATGTGCCCTCCCGAGAATCTGATGTAGATATTATATCCGTTCAATATTACTCCGTCCAAGTTGGCAAGCGCGCGAACTTTTGGAAGAACTGATATCAGTGACGTAGAAACGAGATTAGTCAGGGAACCATTCGAGTTGTGATTATGTGTGATTATGGTGATTAGCAGCTTGAGAAGATTCTCTTTTAGCGCCGAATCACCGGCTTTGAGCATTTCGACTGTCTGTCAGGTTTGGGTCACACTTGAGCTGATGAAGAGCGCTCTTGAGTTCGTACTTGAGAATTGGTGGGATTATTGATATCTAATACCTGTGTTCACTCAATTTCATGACCAGGTTAATATCACGTCTAGCCTAATCCCAGTAGGCCTACGGTTATATCAATCAGGTTCAAATCGACTGCATCATGCTTAATCATAGAATTCATATTCGTTGCAATCAAAGTAGGAAAATACAGTACCAAATTCACTGTTGTCACATGAAAATCTGAAGAAAACAAGATTTCAAGAAATCGATCTATTAATCATACACATCACAAAAACCATTTTGGTACAAGTAATGATTGGATGATACCCAGTTTTTTGGATAAATAAAAATAGTCAGCTGATAACAAAGGTATTTTTGATTCATGAGTGTCCTCAAATGGAAAATCGACACAGTACAAGTATACGAATAATTCTATGTTTTTCTCTTGACACATGTTCTTAATGATAACTATCGAAAAACAGCAAAAAACTGATTCAGCTTCATGGATAATAAGCACTGAGCGAACAAGGATGACATGTCAAAATGCACAAAATCAAAGCCGGGACAGCCTGATGCATTTGGAACAAAAGTCATCAAATCCATACAGCATGAAAATTTGCCCCTTATGAAATAACAATCTTCTAAATATAAACGAAAATAATTGTTGAAAAATTGTTTTTAATAAAATTATATTGTCAAAAAATGTAAGAGACGTTCTATCTCTCGATTCAAAAAGATAAAAATATGCATCCGTATAAGTAACATTTTCCACGACTGAAAACCGTGTAACAGTGATACTTACAGTAACTAGAGCTACGAAATCAGACAACTCGAGAGAGAGTTGAGCTTCTTACATATGGATGTTGAGTTATGTAGAGATGGAAAACCGGGTTTGAAGCTGCAAATTCTGTACATATATACGTGTATTTATATACACGTATATATATATATATATATATATATATATATATTCGCATGCAAAAGGACAACAAATAAGATTCTGAATACACGAGGATTAAGGAAGAAGGTTAAAGTCGCGCGTCTCGAAGCCAGGTAATGGCATCACCATCGGCAGAATGAATTTCTCTGAGGCCGCCGATGTTGCCGCGAAATGTTGTCATCGGGCAGGCCTCCTTTATGTAGGTCATTGTTTGGATCTCTCGACAATCACACAAGGGAGACTCCCTCGCGCCTCACTGGTGCAGAGAGCTACGACAGGGGCCGGCGTTGGTTCGCAGACGGTTGAGGAAAGTGCACTGAGCCCGAGGTAGGTCAAAGCCAGGAACTCTGACAGTTGGGTCGTCGATGAGCCATTTGTTGTCAACCTCGAAGTTTCTCCATTTCTTACGCCATGTCACGGAAGGTTCATTCGTTTCTGATCTGATAGTTTCTTTCTCCAAACACGGTTGCGAGAGCTTAGTCGCAAGTGCGTAAATTCTGTCAATCGAAGTCATGAGCCTCAAGAAACGAAAAGTCGATCTTTGAATGTTTGAATTTGACATTTCTATGTCTGAAATTTGTCTTTCAGTCCACTTAACAAGTTCCTAGAGTGCCATCGGTTTGTATCTGATTGCAAACTGACGCGCTTATAAAGTTTACTTCTGTGTATTCGTACTTCGTAGTAATATAATATTATACAAATACAGAGTGTTCAGCAAAAAATGTAAGGATTGCAAATCGGAAGATGTATATCTCGTATAGGTGGAAAAAGCAAGTTATTTGAACTGCTATTTCATTCGTGCATTAGTTTGAATCACAACCAAGTTAGGTTCAAGCTTATTATTTTCTTATGCTTTATCTTCGCATTGAAACATAGATACCTAAACCGAGATCGACAATTTTGTCATGGAAACCTATCACTTGTCTCGCACTTCTTCAATAAACAGCATCTTCATTAATTTGTCTTAAAATTCAAAAATAAATACCTAATTTGAAATCGGCAGCATAACCTAACGTTTGTCGTTCACTTTTCACAAATTCGTCTTGAGTCAGATTGCCTCTTTTTGTGAGTGCTCCATGACTTCAACCATTTGACATGTCTCCCTTCCGATTTTCGAAGACAAGTAATCGTCTTATTCAAGACAGAATTCAAAGTGGGAACCTGTTGAATGCAGACATTCTACCCGATTTCTTCGGAAAGATCATCGAGAAACAATTCTATGCAGTGACGTCTAAGTTACAGCAAGAGGACAAGGAGACTACTGCAAGCACTCTTAAAATGGTACAGCTGGCACCAGAAAAGCCACTTCTCCCACTCGTCGAATGGTTATTGACATGTCTGCAACACCGCCAGGAAGTTCAGTGTCACGAGAAAACATCTAAGCCAAAAATCAGCAACGAACTTCGAATTTCGTTGGAAGCAATGAGCATCATCATAAAGGAGTCCAATCTGAAGTGCTATCGACGAATTAAAACTAGGCCCTAACTGTTCAGCACAGACGCACCGAGAAGCACGCGAAGAAAAATGCCAAGCCCCTCGAGACCGCTTTCAACTTGTGGTTTTCAGATGAAGCAACTTTTGGTCTCCACCCGCCTCTTAATTCTATAAGAATAAGAGAACTTACAGAGCAGCAGCTTACAGAGTTGATGGAATGTGATCGGCAACAACCTTCGATCATGGTATACGGGGCTGTGCTGTGTCGTTTCATGGAAAAATCGAGCTTTGATTCATTGAAGGTCACGATCAAGGACAACAAGAAATGCAAATATCTCGAATAAGAAAAAAGACAGTAAATAAAGAAGCTTACACCAAAAAAATGATGTCAGTCATGTTTGATGATATCATCAGAATAATGAATGATTGCTCTTGGTGTTGTTAACAAGATGGCGGAAGAGCCCCTACTGCTTGACAATCCGTCAAATGGTTACAAAGAAATACCGTTGATTTCATCACTGCAACACAATGGCCTGCGAAATGTCCGGATTTAAATGTTCTTGATTAATGCATATGGAGCATTCTTTTAAATGGCACGCAAAGAAATCATCGGATAATTAGATCAGCAGATGATCTCAAGGACGTTTTGACGACTGCGTGGAATTCCATTTCACCAGAGAAATTTTACAAAACCCTACAAAATCGTGGATCAAAAGAGTTGATCAATGCATGCGATCGCGGGGGAATCACTCGAACATCTACAGTAGAGGTGGCATGTAAGATGATGTCAGACATATGCTGTGATGAGAACATTTAATCAAATGTATTTCTTTGATTGAAGAACCTTAATTACCTGTATTTCTTCGCTTTTTGTTCGATGTCCATGTGTCCACTGAAAGCCATCATGGATCGACATAGGCCATCGAGTATGATTAAATTAGCTTGAATTAAAGTTCAATTTTCATTTGAACAAACTCACGAAGAAAAAAATAAGATTACAATAATTTGATTATATTTCTTTCATACTGATAATTTGCAATCCTTACGTTTTTTGCTGAACACCCTGTATAATATATACTTATATTATATCATTATATACTATAATAATAGTATTCTAAATAAACATCACCTAGCAAAATATATTAAAATGTAAAAAAGTTGAAACGCGTCGGCTGATCTGGCGTTCTCCGCAAATCGCTACATGAGCACATCATCGGATTAATTTTTCTGGCCACGTTTGAATGAAGGTGCTAATAAACTAGTCAAGTTATGTTATGGACACGTGCAAACCAATCGCTACGAACGAGTAAAGATGGCTAATCGTATGATCTCACTGACAAATTTAAAGTGATGAAATCTATCCGTACCAGCAAGATAAGTCTAACATATGAAATATAGTTGAAATAAGATTTTGATGGTATAATTTAAAATGTGACAGAAATAAAACGAGTAATCAAAATTACTGAATTCGCACGAATAATGAATACAGCTAAATAATACCAAGGAAATACGGGATGATATCGTCAAATCAGACATGTTTACTATTGAATTACGCGAGATGATAAATGTGCAAGCATTTGCATCTGTTGCAAAATCATCCACGAAAAATGAAATGAAATTCAACAGTGAAGTGTAAGAAACTTTGACCAACAGCAGAAGCATTATGGTGGAAAACTTGCACCACGACAGCATGTATTATGTTAGAGATATTTGATATTATCAGCTATTGTTAGATTCATTATTTTTGTTTCCGCATCGGCAGAATTTGTATACTGAACTTTACTTACTCTACCGGTACTCTGCCACACTTCACGAAAGTTGATTCGCGACAGAAACCCGTTCCAATCCGACAAGAATAAAGATGTGAATTTATATCGTAAATCAAGCAGAAAGTCACTGCCCATTTAAGAAATGTGAAGATCATGAAGAGAAATGTAAAGATCCTTCCACACAAGGCAATGTACTTGGTCATTGAATACAATTGCTTGAAATCAGATATTAGTTCCTCTTCTAAAAGCCAAATGTATCGCCAATAATGTGCAAATTTTGAAGGCTAAGAGGAAAGCACATACACGATCACTGCAGAATCATGACACAGAATGACTACCAGTTTCAAGTAGAGCGTTGTAAAGATCCTTAACAGACCTCATCTGAAAGGTAGGTCTTAATTCTTCTTTAAGAGACTCGTTCAAATCGTTCTCATTCGTCACTCCAGTCATTACTACAGCAGTTGTAACATTGTTGTGGTTTCCAAACCAGATATCGGTGTCAAGACGGTCACCAACCATCAATGATCGTTGGGGATCAATATCATGTTCCGCTTTCAGTACAGTCATGATGGGGTCATAAGGTTTCCCCATTACTATTGGTGTTTTCTCAGTTGCAGTAGCAACACTTTTCACTATTGCACCTGTACCAGGCAAAATAATTCCAGTACCGTTATTTGTTGGAAAAAAAGCATCTGTATCTGTAGCGAAGAAGCGACCTCCTTTGGACACATAAGTAGTACACAACAACATCTTGTGATAGTTGAACGTCGGATCAAAGCCGATAAGAACATCAGTAATCTTATCATCCAATTCTACGTCTCGGGAATTTTCCGAAGTCATAGGCTCGTGCTTGTTCCATTCAGGTTCATCCTGCAACGAAAGTTCAATATGTTTGGCATCTTATCTACATCCGGCTTTTTGAGAAAAAACGTTCATATGTAGCATGTGGTTTGTATGTTAGCTTAAATTTAATTTCTACTTGTATACACAAGTACCGAGTACACAGTAAAGATGAAAGTCTCCGGGAAAGCATTCGGACTGAAAGTACCACAAAGCGACAGCTAAGCGTGATTACATCAGTGTCATCAAAGTCTTCATTTAGGAGAATCTGGCACTGAAGTTCGACTCATAATATTGAATTCTACTGGTCCAGTGACTTTCAGCTGGGAGACACGCATAAGTGCGGATGCAAAGTGGTCCACGGGGTATGGTAACAATGCATTTTTGTCATACTCGGAAAACTCGCAAAAATCCCATGTGAGTTACTATGTTTCTGGCATCAGTATACCCAATGAGATCGAAACGGTTCGCATGCAGTGAAGATACAGCATATAGATCAATTTTGAAACAACTTCGCTTGCTTATTGTAACAAACGCGGTGAGACTGCTTTGTAGTCATTATTTTAGACGTCTAATATTTTATTAGCTATTATTCATGATGTATCAGTATTTCGAACTGAACAAAGGTTTAACTGCCATATCTTGAATTCTGTGAAACAAACCGGGTATTATCAATAAATCAAATATTGCATTATTTGCGGGATTAACGATGTGTGAAATAAGAAAATTTATGAGTAAAAAAATACATTTTGCATGCAAAGTGCATACAAAAACAAGCACATCAAAATAACATGAATAATCAAATAAAATCCACCGTGTAAAAAAGAGTAGGATAACAAATCAATTACTCAACAGAAGTTTCCATTGCTTTGAAAGGTGTTAACGGACTACAATATACTTGGATCAAGATAATTGGAGAACCACCAATTAACGAAATGTCACAGGAGAAAGTCAAATTTTATTTTCACAGAAAATCAACTGGCAGATATGCATATCTTCGTGGAATTACATTTATGTACTTTCTTTGAGGAATTCGCTTTTGATGTAGCACGTTCAACTTTGCATTTCCTTTCACCGGCTTGGCTTTCATTTCTCGACTGTTTGACTTTATAGCGTTCACATCAAAGATTTTGTTGAAATCCTAGTTCTCCACACCAACACTGAGCATTTTCGTCCCTTCAATTAACAAATTCTCGGCAACCTCGTTTTCAATTCCAGTTCCATATTTGAGATATCTCCTTTCCGTTTTCCAGGAATTTCAGACTCCGCCTCCTTTAACTTTTTCATTGCCATTTTCTGAGCTTCAACTTGGCTTGCGCAATTGGTCCTAGCATTATTCACTGCTTTTCGAAGTGATGGCGTCAGATGTAAGTTCGTTGCTCATAAACGAGCAAGTTGCACGGTAGCCGCTCTTACTTTCGTTAAATGGTCGCTCGACATCTAAATTTCCATGAGAAAGAGTCAGAAACAATTTAACCAGCTTTGACCAATTGGGATATCAATGACCTTTGCTGCCAAAAGGACCGTTCACTTCTTCTCCGACTTGGTTGAGTTTCTAAATGCACATGATTGTCTCTTATTTATTCTTTTACTGGTAATTTTAAGATATTCAGTATTACTATCTACTTTCATTGATAAGTAACTTGATTGTGTATGAATTTTCATTGAATTTTCACAAGACGCATTTTTTCATATCTATGATTCTATCGTCTCTTAATGATTAATGCCAACACCTTTTATAACGCATGTCCCGTTGCTGTACTTCACACTCTTTGTGCCTTCTGCTTAGAGAACGAGCGTGGCTACAGATAACAAGTTTTTTTCTTATTGCGATTTAGTATCTTTGGTATTGCAAAAATCAAAGGAATAAATTCGGATATCTCAATAATCTACTTCTGACTAGTTCTACATAGTCAGCAGCATGAGTTTATGTAATTATCACACGTACGTATATAATAACTATATCCACAGAGATGGCTTCGTCTGTTGCTACTACTTTAGAGGTGACGCGATTCTATCTCAGTTATTGTATGTAATGGTAGAGAGATGTGAAAGGAGCCGTCTCCCTTTTTACTTTCGTGATTAGGCAAGCGCGCGCAATGCGTAAGGAAAGTTGTATTAGGGAACACACGAGCTGCCGTTGTCACATTGAGGACTAAATGAACATCTGCCAAATGAACAGTACCTATCTTTGACTCAATGTTTCTCCGCAATAAATTGATCAAATGGAAATATTATTGACATCGTTCGACTCCTCACGATCTAACTTTACTGACTCGTGTACGTTTTATGCGGTGTCAGTGATTTAGTTCGTCAGACTTGAATTTTCATTACATTCAATGGAAAATTGATCTCTCTGCCCCTCGGAACTAGTTCTTGACGTGAACATCAGTATTAAAACATTTCATCTCTAGACCAAACAACACAGAGAAAGAAATTTATATCTGTGGCCATATCATATAAACACCACTACTCACATTATATACATACGTATACTGCTACAAATTGGGGATCAAAAGTCATAAGATGCACTGATTGCTACAACTAACAATATTTTTTGTGCTTTTGTTTATTTGGGTGTGCAATTGCTGTATTATTTCTGATCAAGATATAACAGAGACAGAAGCAGACTATTTACACATTTTCAAAAATAGTTTTGAGTTGCATTCAGCATGGCTTAGCCATCCCATTGCAATGAAGCACAGACTACTCCCAATGTTATACACTTTCACGCGATAATTGATAAAAAACATGTAGTTTATCAAAGCCATATGTCATCAATTTCCAACAAATAATCAAAGAATGAAGTTTTTGAAAACGTGGATTTGAAATGTTTAGCTGCTATTTATAGCAAGTTTGGTAAAACTGATACCAAAAACCGATTGAATCATATAGGTTCATCAAAATCAGAGACGGGAGGACACCAAGAGGTTTTCAAAGGTCAAAGGTTCTAGGTTTTCAAAGATCAAAATCACCAAGATAAAACATTAACTCGAGATTGCTGCATGCACAGAGATAAATTACATTGGTCATCGCATCACACAAAGTCATTGATTTTCATCTGTAGACGACTTTTCTTCTCCTTCAGTATCTCCACTTTGTCCTTCTCATGTTTCCTTTTCGTTCCTAATTCGTAAACTCTCCATGCATTTACTTGTCGATTGAGGTGTTCTTGACACCATTGTCGACTTGAAGAACAAGACAGTAACAGAAACAACTCTTTATTCAAGTTGACAGACTGAGTGCCTAACAGATCTGACATGGTCAATGACGAGACGGAGGAAATGGTGGCGAAGGTGTGGAATTGGAGAGTTTTCCACTGGCCTATTTCTATGAAAGTCTCTGTCAGCGACAACCTGACAGACCATGCACTTTCCAAGCATTGTGATATGAAGACTTGTCTATCAATGAGAAAGCAATCTTTGTTGTATGCAAGGAGGATATTTAATTATTGATTTATAAGAAATAAGGCTTGCTGCATTATTTGCTTTATAATTGCTTCAGCTTTAGTCGATGCTGGTCTCGGCGAAAGCATTTGGTACACCTTGTACATGCGAGCGATAACCGTTTGCTGATTTGAGAACGTTTCACGCAGCTGCGAACATTCCGCGACATCCAGCAGAAAATTAGTTAAACACATGGAACGAATACCAAACTCAGCTTGTAAAATCACTGAAAATTCGAAATCAGACACAAGCAGGTATGCCAAACGATTTCAAAGCAATGAGTAACCACAAACATTACATCCTCATCTGGTTCACATTATTTTCGATAGTTTTCGATACCCTCGAACGTTTATTTTTACCTTCGAGTGTCTGTGCGAGCCAAATATGTGCAATTTGTGCATGTGTAGCAAAATTGAATAATGCATTTGAACAGCAATATGAACGAGGTCCTTTCAAGCACTATTCAAGCGGGGTTTAAAAAGTGCTTAATCAAAGGCGCATGTGTCTTTGCAAGAAGTACCTACCAATAATACTCGTTTTCTAGTACTTTTAATATTTTATGACAACGAATTTTAACTATAAATGAAGACTCTACAGAAGACAACATGCCATACCCTGAGCTGATGGTGGAGTGCCAGAATCGAAAAATTTCCTGCACTTAATGGCAAACTCGTTAAGATTTTGATTTCCGTAACTGATATGCTTTGCTTATTCCATCCTCAGTGAATGATGATGTTCCAAAGATCAAAGTATACGCAGAAAAACGCATTTCATCATATCACAACGTGACGATAACAATAATTATTGTGCTCGTATATTTGACCTAATTTTTATAAGCAACCTCCGACGTCATTCGTGCTTGATATTAAGAAAGATGTTGCGATCGGGTCAGATAAAAAACAAAACTGCGTGTAATATACTTGTAAAAAGAAACACACATGATTTTTAGATATTGAAGGAAAAGCATGCAAAAAAACCAAAATTACGCAACTCCTGTAAATCATCATAACCAACTTGATATTTGTGTAGAGTTGTTAAGTTTGGTAGCAGCAGTCAGCGTCTTAGTTGATTTTTCCACGCGTTATATATGCTGAGCGTCTTCAAGGACAGAAATTTTAAGTGTAGATATATATAAAACATGATAGCGGCGAATATAAAAAATCAATCAATCAAATCAATCAATATCTACATGCACTCTTTTATTTTTTTATATTCTTTTATATTTTTTCATCTTTTGAGATCCAAAATTCATACAGATGTTGTCACATGGAAGTGCAAAAGAAGAACAAACTAGATTTCATGGAATAATGTTTATTGATCACAAATATCACAAAATATGCCTTGATATATCTCCACTTCATAGTAACAACTGTTCTATGGTAAAAAAGCAAAAAATTGGCAAAATATCCTAAATGAAATTGACACACGCAATGCAATGTACTTGGTCATTGAATACAATTGCTTGAAATCAGATACTAGTTCCTCTTTCAAAAGCCAAATGTATCGTCAAGAATGTGCAAATTTTGAAGGTTAAGAGGAAAGCACATACACGATCACTGCAGAATCATGACACAGAATGACTACCAGTTTCAAGTAGAGCGTTGTAAAGATCCTTAACAGACCTCATCTGAAAGGTAGGTCTTAATTCTTCTTTAAGAGACTCGTTCAAATCGTTCTCATTCGTCACTCCAGTCATTACTACAGCAGTTGTAACATTGTTGTGGTTTCCAAACCAGATATCGGTGTCAAGACGGTCACCAACCATCAATGATCGTTGGGGATCAATATCATGTTCCGCTTTCAGTACAGTCATGATGGGGTCATAAGGTTTCCCCATTACTATTGGTGTTTTCTCAGTTGCAGTAGCAACACTTTTCACTATTGCACCTGTACCAGGTAGCCTGACCCCATTTTCATTCTTTGTCGGAAAAAATGCATCTTCATTCGTTGCAAAGAAGCGACCTCCTCTAGATATATAAGTAGTACACAACAACATCTTGTGATAGTTGAACGCTGGATCAAAGCCCACAAGAACATCAGTGATTTCGTTATCCAGAGGTACTTCTTGAGCATTATCCAAAGTCATAGGTTCAGCTTTGTTCCAATTCGCCTCATCCTGCAATGAAATTTGAGTTCCTTTCCAATGCACATACATTTGACATGAACTTCAATAAGCAGGTAAACAGAACAGCATGAACAAAATGTATGCTAACTTCTCTTTCGCTGTCGTTTCTTCTTTACGTTTTGTTAAAACTAGATGCAGATCCTGAAATTTTTAGATACAAATCCCAAGATTATATCCATACTAACGGCATGCTGTCGTCGAAAAATACCCTCAACACGACACAAAGTTTTCAGCCGAAACAAGAACACGACTGCATGTTAGCTTGTCTTTATACAGAACATGTTCAGCCATCAAATTATCTAACGCCAGAAATTCAAAATGAATCGTTGTCAGCACGAAAAAACAACACGACTCTAATTGTAAAAGCGCGAACACAGGCATTATACGCATGACAAGGCTCAACACGACATAAAACAAGAATTCGGTAATTACAAGTACAAAAAATGATAAATAGCTATTGGATAGTAAACCATAAAGCACACACACAGTTAATCCATGTTAATCCAAGCAAAATCATCATAAAGGACATTGTGCAAGTGGTTCTATCAGCAGATAGGAAAATGAATAAAGTACTCCGAGATAGTCTACGAAAAAAGTGTCATTAGTTGAAAATAACTTACTCGTATAGGCCTAGAGAGCCCACTGCAATGACATGAATCCGTGTTTATTCATAATCAAACAAACAAACAGAATTATCTTATAAGAGGTCGTGTGTTGTACACGAATTTTCATACTAGGGCGACCCAAATAGCCAGCAGAGGTAAAACTAACCTCTGACTTCACCAGCCGAGAGCGCAGAAGCAGTTAATGAATATTTGCGGAACTGCAATAGTGCAACTCAGAAATAAATAATATTCTAAACGCTGCACAAGGGTAGCGTGGACTATGAAACAAGCATTGTTGAGGCTTTGAAGAAGGATACGTAACTAACTTTCGATAGTATCTTTGTTAATTTGCATAACAATTTGACTAGATAATTTTATCTGCTTGACGTCGCGTGAACGAAACCGAATTCATCTAATTGTAGCTAACTCTCAAAATCACGAATGCATTTTTCTTTATGTGTGCTGCCTGTTGATTAAATACATCATAAGCACATCACATATTCTGTGACTAAGAGAACATGCTTGGCCTAACAAATACATCATTTTTTACATATCTGTGTAAATAACACTCGTAAGTAATCTGAAATAGGCAAGCTAAACATGGCCGACGAACGCATTAATACAACGACTTTGACTGGTAACGACAACATTATCTCTCTAATTTCTAAACCAAGCATCAAATCCATTTAAGCTTGGACTACAGTTGGCGAAAGTATCACATCAGTAATAATAAGATTAAAAAGTAGTTGAATAAACATACTGCGCGTGTAAAAAACGAGATATTTTATCATTTTGCACCAAACACGAAGCCAGCATAATAGTAAAATGAGCATTATACAGAAGAATGAACAAATGATGAAAATGTCATTTGGTGGATACACGTGCACATGTAATTGCTGAGCGAACTAGTGATTGCCGAGTCTCCAATAGACACCGGGTTAGCAAAACTTATATACTAATTTTCATATCAGCCGCTGCACGAGATTAAACCCATCTTCTCTAACGTGGGAGGAGACAGTGGAAGGAAATAGCATGCCCATGACCAAAAATAAAAATGTATTAGTATATAAATAAGCCTTGATTGTGCTCCGAATGACATTAGCGAATGCCTTTTTCTTCGTTTCATTCATCCCACTCTCATTCTTTGTGTTGAGTGCTTAACAAGAATGCCGAGTGTACCTCGCATTTTCAAAGTCTTAAATTTGACCAGACCAAAGTCTCCTGGACAAAGAGCTAACACTATAACATGGTCAGTGCGCCGGTGTGATTAGGAAATTTTGAGTAAAAGCTGTCCGGTTATTAAAGATGTTGTTCATTCACCATAATTTTCGCCATCATAGACCACGTCAAGGTTTAAAAGGGAGTAAAGCTTTGCATGGATAGAGGAAAACCTAGATTAATGCTACATATCAATGAAAGACAGCATTTATACAGATGATCAGAACATAGATAAATAATTACAATTGTGGCGGTCGGTTAACACGCCATCAATGGACGCAATTGTATGCTGTATTTTCCCTATTCCTGTACTCTTGCCAAGACGGCAGACAGCCGTCCTATAAGCGGCTATTGTGTATCTTTGTCAGCGTAAAGTTGGGTGTAAAGCCATCAATAAAGCATAACCTCTCGAACGCAGTCGCTATACTGGTGAGCCCTGACACTGTTATCGACATAACAGAATGACTAGCGAAAACGCCGTTGCGCTAAAGCTACCGCAGTTCTGGGCATCGCAGCCACAAATTTGGTTCGCTCAAACAGAGGCCCAGTTCCACATCAGGAAGATTACCGACGAGACGACGAAATATTACTACGTGATTAGTGCTCTAGACCAGCAGACCGCAACTCGCCTTGCTGATGTACTCGCCGCGCCCCCAGCCACTGACCCGTACCAGTCCTTGAAAGATCCCCTTCTCCCGACTTTTTGCATCGATCGCCGAGAGCGTGCAGCCCGACTACTACGAATGAGCGGGCTAGGAGATCGCAAACCGTCCGAACTAATGGACGAGATGATCGCTCTGCTCGAAGGCCATAATCCGTGCTTCATCTTCGAGCAAATATTTCTTGAGCAGCTACCCGACGACGTACGATTGCAAATTGCCAACGAGGACTTTAGTGACCTGCGTCGCGTCGCTCTCCTAGCCGACAGATTGTATTTGTCACGCAATCTCGGTGCTTCCTCTTCTGTAGCACGTGTTTCGGAAGCCAGAAACAGACGAGAGAAGGACTTGTGTTATTTTCACAGCCGCTTTGGTGATAAAGCCAAAAAATGCCAGTCACCTTGCAAGTGGTCGGGAAACGAAGCGGCCGGCCGTCAGTGAATGCTATGGCGGTCGGCGAGCCCCGAAGACTGTTCTTCTACCGTGATCCACTGACATCGCAAGAATACCTTATTGACACCGGAGCTGAGGTTAGTGTTTATCCTGCAAATGGCCTAGACACCCGATCTGGTCGAACTGGCCCGCATCTACAAGCAGCTAATGGCACAACAATTCGAAGTTTCGGCTACCGCACCTTGAGCCTTACGATAAATTCTCGCAATTTCGAATGGGATTTTATCACCGCCGACGTCGAAAAGCCTCTTCTCGGTGCGGATTTCTTCTGCTGTCACGGTCTCTGGGTGGACATGAAAGGCAAACAGCTGATTGACGCCTCCACGTTTTCAACAACGCCGATCTCTAAAAGCAAGGCCTATCCACAGCGAATCTGTGTTGTCTCTCCTGTATCTGACTATACCTGCCTCCTTTCACAATTTCCCAACATCACCAAACCAACATTTTCAAACAAGCAAGCCGCCCATGGAGTTGAGCATTTTATACCAACTGCAGGTCCACCGGTCTATGCACGCGCGCGGCGACTGCATCCCGCGAAGCTGACTCTCGCAAAAGACGAGTTTAATCGCATGCTAGACCTAGGGATCATTTGCCGGTCCAGCAGCCCGTGGGCATCACCCCTACACATGGTCCCCAAACAGTCCGGTGGCTGGAGACCTTGTGGGGACTACCGCTGTCTGAACGACAAAACATCTCCGGATCGATATCCTATCCCTCATATTCACGACTTTTCATCCAACCTGGCAGGAAAGTGTGTTTTTTCAAAAGTCGACTTGGTCCGAGGATATCATCAAATACCTGTTGTTGAAGCAGATATCCCAAAAACAGCAGTGATCACACCTTTTGGCCTATTCGAATTTTTGCGAATTTTTGCTAAAAAATGCCGCGCAAGCATTTCAGCGTCTGATGGACAAGGTGTGTCAGGACTTGACTTTCGTATTTGTCTACTTGGATGATCATCTCATCGCCAGTAACACGGTTTCCATGCACCTTGATCATCTCCGCCAACTATTCGAACGATTGCAGCAACACGGCTTGGTGATAAACACATCAAAATGTCAATTTGGACTTTCAGAGATCGATTTCCTGGGTCATCGAGTTTCTAGTCAAGGCGCCACTCCATTACCGGAAAAGGTAAAAGCCATCGAGAATTTCCCGAAGCCGCAAAATGTTAAACAGCTCCAAGAATTTTTGGGCATGATGAACTTCTACCACCGCTTCATCCCTTCTTCCGCATCAATCATGCAACCATTGTTTTCTGCGATCAAAAAGAACACTAAGACAATTGATTGGAGTACTGAAATGACATCAGCATTCTCAAATGCGAAACACGCTCTGTCATCTCCGACTATGCTCGTACATCCAAATTTCCACGCACCCATTTCACTAACAGTCGACGCTTCGAATATCGCTCTCGGAGGCGTACTGCAGCAATATGTAGAAAACACTTGGCAGCCCCTCGCATTTTTCAGTCGACAACTACGCCCTGCTGAACAAAAATATAGTGCCTTTGATCGTGAGCTTCTCGCCATGTACTTGGCAATTAAACATTTTCGCTTCGTTCTCGAGGGCCGTCCTTTCGTCGCTTTCACTGATCAGAAACCTTTGACTTTCGCCTTCTCAAAAACATCAGAACCTTGGTCACCAAGACAACAGAGACAGCTTTCATACATTTCTGAATTCACAACGGATGTTCGACATATTTCTGGAAAAGACAATTTCGTTGCTGATGCTCTCTCCCGTGCAATTGTTAATTCAATTCATGCTGAGGTTGGACTTGATTATTCTGCCATGGCAAAGCAACAGGCCGAAGATCCCGAAGTGCAAGCCTATAGAACTGCAATTTCTGGCTTACGATTGGAGGATGTGAGATTTGGACCAAATTCAGAAACATTGCTATGTGACGTATCAACTGGTCAACCGAGACCAATCGTTCCCCAATCATTCCGTCGGCAAGTGTTTGAAGCTATACATGGTTTGTCACATCCATCAGTTCGATCTACACGCACCATTATTGCCAAAAAATTCGTTTGGCATGGACTACGAAAACAGGTTGGCGACTGCGCTCGAGCATGTATTCCATGCCAAACTTCAAAAATTCAGAGACACGTGAAATCGCCACTCGAAACTTTTCAAGTCCCCGCAAAACGATTCGACCACCTACATGTGGACCTGGTCGGCCCTCTTCCACCATCTAATGGAAATTCACATTTATTCACAATCATCGAGAGTTTTACAAGGTGGCCCGAAGCTGTCCCATTGAGCGATACGTCTACAAGCACTTGCGCCAAAGCTCTCGTAACACACTGGATCTCTCGGTTTGGTGTGCCGTCACACATTACCTCAGACCGAGGCCCTCAGTTCACCTCTTTGTGGTTTGCCGTATGTCAGCTACTCGGAGCGAAGCATCATCGAACTACTGCCTATCATCCTCAAGCAAACCGTCTGGTTGAGCGATTTCACAGGTCAATGAAAGCAGCTTTGCGATCCCGGTTAACCGGCCCAAACTGGTGCGACGAACTACCATGGATCATGCTGTGCATTCGAACGGCTCCTAAAGAAGACCTACAATCATCATCGGCAGAATTAGTTTACGGATCCACGCTCACTGTCCCTGGATATTTTATTCCGTCACCTGACAATGACTCTGCTTCAACTTTTTTTCCTACGCTACGTGATAGAGTAGGAAATCTGCAGCCTGTGCCAACCACTCGTCATTGTTCCCATCGTGCAGCAGTCCCTATCGATTTAAAAAACACTTCGTTTGTGTTTGTGCGTCGTGACTCTCATCGCTCATCCATTCAACGTCCCTACGAAGGTCCATTCAAAGTGATCGACAGAGACGATAAGACCTTTGTTATTCAACGAGGCAAGTAGGCAACTCAACCGAAAGAGTGTCAATAGACAGATTGAAAGCAGCACATCTCGACATCGATCAGCCTGTGCAAGTTGCGCAACCGCGCACTCGAGGCCGACCACCTAAGAAGAAACAACCTACAACAGCAAGTGATATTTCCTCCACCCGCTCAGAAAGATGATTCCGAATCACGAATGACTGAATCATTCATTCAGATTCTCGGGGAGGGTTGTGTGGCGGTCGGTTAACACGCCATCAATGGACGCAATTGTATGCTGTATTTTCCCTATTCCTGTACTCTTGCCGAGACGGCAGACAGCCGTCCTATAAGCGGCTATTGTGTATCTTTGTCAGCGTAAAGTTGGGCGTAAAGCCATCAATAAAGCATAACCTCTCGAACGCAGTCGCTATAGGATTATAATAATTGAACCATTATTATAATATATTTAATTTATTTTTAAGATGCAATTGATGCTGCTGAAGTTGATGCAATAGGGTGGATACGACTCATATTTGGAAAAGCGAAGACAATCATTGTAGCCGCATCCATATCTACTTTGCCCACAATTGACGTAACGGAGATCTACTGGTGATAGCATAGCAGATTCCAACTGGATTGGTTGGAAGCGACAATCTACAAAAATTGGGATGATGAAACAATTATTGATCATCTTCGTGGTGTGTTCGCCTGATAGAACACCAGCTGCCCTCATGGCTGTCAGAAATTGGAGTCGATTGTTATACTGTGCAGTCAAGCATAACGACCTTCATCAAACGGACTTGCAGGAAAAAGTAGCTTTAATGACAAAAAGGCCTACGGACTTATGAGGACCTAGGTCCCAAATATGGACCGGTCCATATATATGCATATTACCATCGACCGATAGAAGGCGCAGGACGCCGAAGGCACGGTAAACGTGCATGCTTTTACTTTTAAGATTAAATTTCGACCTAACTTTGGAGAGTTTTAATCAACTTCGTTTGGAAAAAACTCAAATTATCTCCCAAGTCTCGACGACGGGTCAATTACAGATAATATAGACTATTTGGTCAACCATGGATGCACATGCGATAGCAGCAATACAGATTTTTCCATGTCTATTTCGACATTATATAACAGGAGCATCATAAGCAAATATTTGCTTAACTTCAATCAATGCAATAAATATGCGCAATGCAAGAAATGTGAAAAACAAATATTGTGATGCAAAAGAGTAATAATCAAGTCATAAATCATAACTGTATAACTGATAAAGGTAAAAACAGAAACACCAAAAAATAGTATTAAAACCGAAATAGTATAGTAAAAGCAGTAGGTTAAGAAATTATCAACTTTCCATGGAGCTGAGTGGAAGTTGATTGAGATCCTTCATGAACACTGTGCCAACTGGGAATACTTCCAAAGGAAGCATTTTCCGCAATATTGCTGCTCTATGAAAGAAAGGGTCACATAAATCTCTAAAACACCTACATAAGCCTGCATATACTCACATTCACCTCTGAAATATATCTGCATACGTTGGAACACATCATTGATTCCTTTACATTTACATAAAAGCAATATTGTTGAATTAAAGATAATTTTAGAGATGATTTTAAACAGTTTTAGAGATAAGTGAAGATATTTTTTTTATTTTAAAGCATTTTCATAACGGCAAAGAAGTGGACAACACATTTTTCTGTTTTCACGGTAGAGCATAGACATTATTTTCCTTTCATTCATTCTTGTACCTTTGTCATTCTTTCAATATGAACTCTTTTTATCAGTCATACTATCTGCAATTACTAGTCCGGCAGCCAGAGCGAGTTTCTGCAGGGGAACGAGGCCGAATATGAGACTTTCACAGAATGATATAAACCACATGTCTACTACGAATCTGCGCGTCCTCCAAGTTCTATCTCATTCCTCTTCTTGTCACACACGATCAAAGAAAAACACGTGTTAATACAATGGGAAGCAGATTGCAGTTTTTGGTCAAAATGAAATTTTCTATTATTAAGAGAAAATTATAAATCTAGAGTCACACTTTTTGACATGGATTGTCTTCAGGTCATTTCCTATGACGTGTATGTGTTATTATCATGTTTCTGATCTCCAATGCATGCGAGAATTTGGTTAAATTTGGATTGCTCAACATGGTTGTGTTTGCCAACATTGGGAGGCTTGCCAAACATGAATGCGTTTAGTTTCATAGACATGGTTGCATGAACATGATAGGAATTCCCTGTCAGAAATTATGACTTCGGGCTTAGTAATCAGAGATAATTAGTAATGACTTCGCGCTCGCTTAATCAGAGACAATATGGAAAATTTCATTTTAGTCAAAAACTACAATCTGCCTATCATTGGATTTACCTGCGTTTTTCTCGAATCGTGTCTGACAAGAAGAACCAGGTAGAACTCGGTAGACGCGCAGATTGGCAGTACGCATATGGTTTACATGATTCTGAGAAAGTCTCATTTTCGGCCTCGTTCCCTGCAGTTCTCTATAGATACATTTTGATCGGCCACATTTACATCACAACGGTGATTCTTACATTCTGAAAATCTTTGATATACCGGCACTAACCACTTTTTTTATTACGCACTTTTGCGAGCCTTTCTCACTATTCTGAAAAAAGCATGGCTCAACGAGTAAAAGCATCTAAAGCAAATAGAAGAAAGTAAATCGAATCATGATATGTTGAGTTGTGTTGAAGAATGGTAATATACCTAACTAAATAGTCGTCATTTCATCCAACATCGGGATTGGAATCATCGATACAACTATTTCACCCTCAAAATCAGCACAACTCCATATTTTATTCATAGTCATACCCGTAGTATATTTGAGATACATAATAATTATATTAAGATACTTTCTGTGGGCAAACTCATTAAATATTACTTTCAACGCGCTACTGTGGTCTCCATGGCACTGTGGTTAAGTGCTTGGCCAAGTGATCTTTTGCTCCAGAGGTTGAGCCCCGAAAGGGTCATTGGAAGTCGTCAGGAAGGGCATCCGAACAAAAAGACCACAGTGGTCCAGCTTAATGTCTGTCTACGTCAGTACTGTGCAAGCACCCAGTATGGGGAGTAGTGACGTCAGACCATCATCATCATACGACATCTCATCTAAATTAGTGTGCCCATGAATAAATGACGCTTTTTGAATCATAATAGAATCATATTGATATTGAGCTGCAAACTCATGTGAAAATAGAGACACACCTGAATTCTCATTATTCATCTGAGGACGAAATATCAGTAGTCTGTAAAAAGTAGCATTTATTGAGAAGGCTATACCCAGGAAATTAGATTAATTTGAAATAGAAAAACACAATTTTCAATGAATACCACCTGCCTTCCTCGACATTCTGAATTCAATTTAGAACATTTACTTACTCCAGACATTACGTGCTGAATTCCAGCAGCTTCCAGTTCTTCATGGATTCCTGATGCGCCAACAGCATACAGTTTTCCATCAAAATTAATGTGTCGTAAATAATGTGCAGCAACGTATGCCGTACAGATTATCTCGTTCTGCAAAACAAATCGAATGTGATTGGTAGATCATTTGATCATCAGCAAAATATAAGTGATCGATTACAATGCAATTTAACGCCAAAATATCAGCATTAGGGGTGCAGCGGATTTGAACATTTTGATTGCTAAAAAGCGGATTTATTGGATTTTCGAAATAAATTCGTCTCCGGTCACCCCTACCCCTAATTATGTTATTACTTCGAAGTACTATGTGCGGTGGTTTACTACCGATTTCTCATAGATCTGGATGAGGTCGGCCTTAAGACACCGTCATGATCATTCTGATTGATATTGCACTGATGAAAAGGTGAAACTCAAACGCCACACCATTATAACAAGCAGTGCTAGAAAATCCTGATATGCGATGAAGTAATGCTCTAAGTGCCATGACAAGAATGTAAGGCTTCGGAGCCGTGGTCCAGGCTCCGACCCAAGACCCTTCGGCATTGTCGGATCTCCATCACGAAACCGATCAGGAGGCTTTCACAGAATGAGGATGAATATATACATGTATTTAGGAATGTGGACATCTAAGAGCAATAAATTTCATTTTGAACATTTGATCAAGAACTAAATGTCATGCCTGCATCTTGTCTCAAAGCTAGGCAACTAATAAATTTGGGCAGATAACTGAAGAAAATTTGAAGGAATACAATTTACAGTTGAGATGCTTGTGCTGTCTAAAAAGAAATACTGTGCCGAACTCAGTTTCTTCGATTATCCAAACCGATTGAATCAAAATCAGTGACAGTTTCATAAAATATTTCATCGCTTAAAGATGAATAGACCAAATTATTGCCTAACTATTGAATTTGGAATAAATTCTATGGGCATGCATCTCTATAAAGCAATGATGCATGAAAGTTGGAAGAAGATACATGCCATACAATTCCCTTCAAAATAATGTCAAATGGAAATGAAGGCAGATACACATGGTGCTGGCGAATAAACCAGTTGCTTACGAAACTTAACGCTATGGGATGAGCAGCTAAAAGAGGATGAAAACCATGTTTGAGAATTGTAAAAGACTGAAAATATTACTATAATAAGGAAAAATGGATATCTGCAGCAAAAGATAGCCAGAACTACACCGGTTTGAGAATACCCTGAAATCCTGTTTGAATTTGGTATCGAATTCAGTAACATAAAAATTGTACAGAAATTTAAAATAAAAATCATAAAGGTGATTTTGTAACTGGTACTTTGGGACACCGATTACAACATGAAGAGCGCACGTGTGCGTGTACTTTGTAGTGATTAAAAAGATGAAACTCTAAGAAATAAACAATTTGCAATGCTATTGCGACAATACCTTGAGAATCGCAAATTGATTAATGCTTTGACTCCACGGCATGGAGTAAGTAGGGGAGAGTGTTGACTCAAAAAGTGTCTGTGTACAGTGAATACAGTGTGTCCTTCTGTTTTGCAATCATGATCAGTCAAATCCCTGTAAATTTCTCCAAAAGTGTAACAATTTGCATATCTGACATAGTGGTCTGGCTCTGAACTCGAGTTCATTTAATAAAATCGAAACTGAATACACAGTGGGGATTTAATTGTTTCTGAGTTGATACTCTACCTAATATAATTGCTCTATGCTCCAAGGCATCTAACATCCATCGCATAGTTTGTAAAACATCTACGTTACGGAGAAAATTATAAAAACTAAAGAAAGCATCAACCATTAATAATCCGAATCTAAGTAGTCAAATATTCCTGAACTGCTTCATTTTTCAACAGCACTGTCCGCACGCTGCGTTGAATTAAAATTGCTGCTTTGAAGATGCTAATGTTTAGGAAATAAACAACTTTTGACTGCGATAATGCTTGATTGACGGAGGAGAAATAAATATGAGAGGATCACGTGAATTCTAATTTCAAAGTTACTGTAAGACTCCACTGTACGTGAAATCAAAGATCCGTTTCTTACACCTAAGCTACATCTTCAGCTGTCTAGCATTTAAGAACTATTCTTACGACGACTCCAGCTGATTCTGTTCTTGTGTGACTTTCCCATTACCTTCATTTTTACTTTTTTACGAAGGAAGTGGAGAATTAGTTGAAGTGGTATTCCTTTCGATTTGCGAACAATGGCGGAGATCGCGCACGACCGATAGCGACTGAGATCGCTAGCGCAAGTACCCACTAAAAAATGAAGCACGCAAAGGCCTCTAATGATCATGAGATCAAATTACCATCGATCCGAAAACATGCTCTTCATATTCTTTATGCTCGCGGTCATGTGTGGAATTTCTTGCACAGACTGCCTATCCCTTCGTTGGGTGACAAGATATATAATAATAATAATAATGCGTTTATTGAAATGAATGGAAATCATGCAGAGACAAAGAAAATTACAAGGTACTATTATACAGCTTGGTACAAAAAGGAACGAAAGAAAGGGCACGACGTTGAGTTCTACACAGAGGCATTTCACGATGCCGTGAGTAAGAAAGCCGACGAGGAACGAGTTCGTGTAAAACGTTATCAGGGTTGAACATTTCAGTGATAGTCTTTGTGGTTTTCCGTTGTCTACGAGTTTCTAGATCTTCGAGGCAGGCGTTATGGCAATCATTCCCGCAAATGAGCCGATGACAAAGCATTTGAAGTTTGACCAGACGTTGACTGCACTTTTTGTTAATACCGATAAACGCTGGTGAATTAGACTCTATAATTGAGCGGATGTAGGCATTGTACACAGCAATTAGCCCCCATTTTGAAATGCCACAGGCTTTCAACCGCCGAAGAGCGTAGACCCTTTTTAGAAGCACGCTTGTAGATATCATATACATGATCGTTCCAATCAAACAATTGATTAAAAATAATACCCAAAAATTTCAGCTGGGAGCAAGACTTAATATGAAGCAAGCTACTCTGATAGCTGAAGCGGGAGCAACGCCAAATAAACATGCTTTTAGTTTTAGCCTTATTAAGGATCAGTCCGTGGGATAGGCAACAGGAGTTCACATTCTCCTCTTCCATTGATATGTTATGATCAACATCGGAAATACTTGTAATGGGAATCATGACTAAGATGTCGTCAGCGTACTTGATTAATCTAACAGAGTCAGACTTCGGTTGAAGGGATCTCATATGAGCCGCAAATAACAGAGGGGCGATTATTGACCCTTGCGGCACGCCAGACGATACATCCCGAAAGGAGCTGTACACGATGTCTTGAAGGCTAACACGGTACTTTCTGTCTTGAAGAAATGATACGAGCCACCTTATAAATCCATTTGGAAAATTACCAGAGACGAGAGTCTGGATGACAGCTCTGTGCGACAGGGAATCGAACGCACTTTGGAGATCGAACAAAAGTATAACAAGACCAACAAGGTCCGTAGAGTCAAGAACAGAGGTAGCGAAATCATGGACTTGAATATGAGCATGCAGTGTTCCAGTTTTAGGCTTATAGGCAAATTGGTTTGAACCAAACAACTTGATAAGATCGGATGAAATTGATCGAGCGACAAATCTTTCCAGCATTTTAGAAAGGATAGGCAGTACGGAGATCGGACGAAAACATTCGCTGTTAAATTTACCAGATTTAGAAATCGGCACAATATTGGCGGTCTTCCAAATAGAAGGTACATTCCCAAAAGAAATAGATTCACAGAACAAATGCGTCACAGGTTCACACAAAACATGAGCAGATGCTTTAATAAGAGTGGAACATAATGAGTCAATACCAGGAGCCTTCGATTTCAGATTGAGCATATCACGGAAAACCATCTCCGACGATATATCAACTGAGCAGGAGTTTCATTTGAGTTTCACCATTGCGTCAAACAAGGAACATGACCTAGACTTGAGGTTGCACATTTCACGCACAATCGTCCAGATACTCTTATCCGTGTTGGCACAATTAGAGCATTTTGAGACCCAGCGTTTCTTTGCTTTTGCAATTTCTGCTTTGATTTTGTCCCTGTAGTGCACGTATACGGGCATGTTGCCTTCCCTGTATGCCTTGTACCTGAGATTGATTAATTGTTTAAGGATGGGTGTGATCCAAGGCTTGTCTTTGGATGACATCTCGACGTAGTGCAGAGGAATTTCTTGAAGTGCCACATCAAAGAAGGAATAGAAAAGAGAGCATTTATCTTCTAAAGTAAAATCTGAGTTGTACATGTGATGCCACGGGGCTTGTTGTAAACAGGAGACAAAATTGTCGACGTAGTTCTTGCGGAAATCATAGATCTTTCGTATGTGTGAAACTTGAATAGAGACATTACATGGGTTCATTAAAACAGAATTGTGATCAGATAACCCAAATGGTGGACATGAAATCACGTTTGAGGACTTAGTACTTAGAACAGGATCAACAAAAATTTTGTCCAAGGTAGCGGTCCCTCGAGTGGGAAAATCAACAACTTGTTTGAGACCAAATTGACTTTCGACATCATTACAAGGAAAAACGTTGAAATCACCAACTAGCATAACATGGGTGGTTGGGCATGCATCAAAAACACTTTGTAAACTGAGAACGAGAATGTCAGAGATACTGTGTAACTCATTTACGGACAGGTTCGGTGGTATATACGCGCACATAACACAAATCAAAGGATCTTTTATCATGATACACACACATTCTATAGACTTAAGGAAATCTGACAGATCAAACCTACACGATGTGAAGATGTCATTGACAAAGATACAAACACCCCCGCCCTTCTTGCCGTTACTTCTATCACACTGGTAAGGTTGAGAATAACCATTCAAAAGAATTTCATCATTAGACACATTATCACTGAGTCAGCTCTCGGTAATAGCGATGACATCAGGTTTAGAGCCTTGAGTAGAAACGAGAAGCTCGTCTATTTTCGGCCTCAGCGAGCGAATGTTAGAGAGTGGAAGAGAGGGAAATGAAGTCTTAAAATTCCTTAAAAAAATTTTCATACGTAGGAGCCGAATTGCTAACTGCATTTTTGGGACAAATTTGACCTTTCCTGATCACGTATGAAGGATTCCCGTCTTCATTTAGACGTCTCAACTGTGCTCTCATAATTTTGTCATTCTCCTGCTGCGCTCTCGCTAGGTCATTGCTGATGAAAATCCTCTTAGTTGCATCATTGTACCGCAGTTTCTTGGAATTATATGCAAAGCGTCCCTACATTTGCTGCTGTTCTATCGATATTTTGGACATAGTCGTTCCTTCAGCAAGGTTGGGTCCAAGACCCCCACAAGACCAAGATTAATCTTGGGTCTAATCTTGGGCATCCCCCAAGATTGGCTATTTCTCTAATGAAGTGGAACAACAATTTCCAGAACATGTTTGGAATTTTGATTGAGATTTAAAATTGCATGAAGATATTTTGAATCATGCCTTATTGTACATATTGCTTTCCAATTAATATGTATCTAATGTTCATGTTAATTACTATTTATTACATGAATTTGTTATTGCGGAATTGAGGCCATATTAATATTCAGCTAAAAGTTTTAATTATCGGGATAGGTTATCTCTGGGCTTAATATCATCAACCCTGTTTACGTCTACATCCTAATAATTTCCTAATTAGAACAGCATGCATGACTAAGCTGCATTCCTTACAACATGTCTGATCGAGAAACAAAACATACATAACATAGGCCTCGTATAGGATGAAAAGAGCACAAATGTAGATATAACGATATTTTTACTAATCGTAAGAAGTAATCATCAAAGAATGTCACTGCATTAAATGATATCGATATCTTTCCATTTCTAATACATGTAGCCTAATAGCAGAATAAACAATATAGATCGAAGTTTTTAACTTTCAATGCAAGAAGCAAGTTATCTACGAATTGATGTAGGCTACCAATTTAGCAGCATAAGCGTTATACAGGTATTGGTATAATGCATTGCGTTTTTTTCATGTATTACTTGTTTTATTTCACTTCATACTTTTCTCAATGCAGCGACGAAGCATCTCCGCGGAAGACAAGAGACGACTCGTCAGAGCGTACAGGTTTGTTTTGGCTGATCAACTGGATATCAAACGATCAAGTGCAAGAAACATCGTTTCAAAAGCAATGCGCACTGAAAATCCCGAGGACATTCAAGAGACTCGTAGAGGAGGTAGACATCAAGTCAAAGTTGATGCAGAGATGCGAGAAGTCATCTCTGAAGCGATTGGTAGAAATCCTGCAATCACCCTGAAACTTCTGAATTCAGATCTCTGAGAAAAACTTCCTCATAAGCCGTTTATCCATGAAAATTATCTGTCAACTGTTTGCAAAGGAATGTTTTACACATTGAAGAAACTTGAAGTATCTCCAGCCGAACGTAACAGAGATGACGTGAAGGAGAAGAGGAAAGAATATGCCCAGTGGTGTTTTGAGGTTGTTATTACTTCACTACGAGTCATCTTCATTGACGAGGCTGGATATAATGTCTGGACGCAGAGAACACGGGGCCGAGCTCTCATCGGGCAATCTGCTGTAAGAATTATCAATGGACAACGGGGCCAAAATGTGACTCTCATACTCGCGATTTCACCTCAAAATGTCATCGAGCATCATACATTCAATGTTGGAGGCACCACTGCAGACATTTTCAAGTATTTTTTCGCTGATCTTTCTAACAAGGTTGGTCTGAATAATCAGTGCATCTTCATCTTGGACAACGCACCTTGTCATCGATCTGTGGTCGCTTTATCGGATAATCATACTGTTAAATTTTTGCCTCCCTATTCACCAATGTTAACTCCGATTGAACATTCTTTCTCCGCGTGGAAATAGTCAGTGAAAAATATGTTATCAGAACCGAGTGTGCAGACAAGCTTTTCAAGCAACAGTGACGCATCTTCGCATGACATGAACTTAACTCAATGGAGACGACACCTTCTCATCAATTTCGGTGAGTTATCTTTGAATGTGATAACTCACGACAAGTGCTTTAATTGGAACAATAACTGCATGTCGTACTTCGGTAAATGTATTGCTCTTGAGGACATTTTGTGTTGAAATAAAGCCATGCTTATGTCACTGGAAAATGTCTTCTTAATGATAATACGACATCTGTTATAAGATCTCAATCAGACATAAGTTTACATTAGTCTACGATAGTGAATTACGTGATGAATATGCAGATTGGTTCCCTTATGTTTCTCGCTTCTCATTGGCTGACGCTCAACCATTGGCTGAGCACGAATTTGTACTAATTGATTCTGAAAGTACAGCTATCGATAATGAAATCCTGTACATCTAGCTTAATGGATTATATTCACAAGGAAGCCATAGGTAATCAAAGCATAGTTTAAAAAGCTAATTAAACAAACTATCAGATAGACATTTGCGGTAGGTATATATCAAAGTTGATGATAGCACATTTTTATCATAGAAAGACCAATCGTGTGGGGTGGTTGAAGTAGGTTACATATTTACATGTACATACATGCAAGCTTATATGCTGATGACTTGCTATGACATGATGTGGTCATATACTTAGGCAGAATTTTTCCAAGAAAACCGCAAATGATCATTCATGGTCAATTTCTTTACTCTTGGGGGTACCCAAGCTCTTGGGTCCGCACCCCAAGACTACCCAAAAACCAAGAGTGAACCCAAGACCCAACCTTGCCTTCAGTAAACATTCACCATCAAAGCGAATTATCATTAATGAGTTACTTACCTGTTCAATATCCAAACCCAATGATTTGCATTTGCGAACATATTGACCTCTGGATTTGGTACTGTTGTTTGTAATAAGAAACACTTTTCTTTGATTCTTTTTAATGTAATTGATTAATTCCTTTGCACCTTCGATGAGAGTGTTGCCGTTCCAAATAACCCCTAAATGCAAAATATTGGTATTACAATTACATTACTAAACCTAGTGTGATAATATAGCAATGTTAATACGATGTCTTTATACTCGCTTTGCTCGTTCTACATTTTCAATGTCGTATAGACATCGTATTAACATTGCTATTGTTGAATATAGACATCGCAATGAACCACAATATTATTCAAAACAGATTAATGAACCATAGACTTCTAATAATTAAAGTTTCATTAAAATAATTAAAGTATAATTAAATTTTAAATTAATAAGTAAATACTAGCCCAAAACAAAGTCAGGGAAAGTCAATAAGGGACAAAAAATGTACAGACGAGTCGCAGCCAGTTACATGTATAGAATTTAGCACATTTATGTCATTTCTTTGTTGATTGGAAATGCTGATGATTCATATATTGCAGAAATATCTCCTGGTTCCATGAGGTTATCAATTAAATGAAGTTTGCTCAAATATTTGACTGACTTCGTATTTTCATTGAAAACAAAAATATAATCATGAATCAATGATAACTGCTTTGGAATTCGACTCATAGAGTGCTGCAAAGTGAGGCTTTTATCTTTTGAATTTAAAATGGGAAAATTAGGATATACGCAGTTTTCTGAAAGACATCTCGAGGTTACTCGACATGTATTTACCGATTATTTAATCAAAAAATCATAATTGATACTGACAATAATCTCACCGTCACAATCAAACATAAAAGCCTGGATCTCCCGCAGATTCCTGAACGTAGTCGAACTTAATGTTGGTATTTTCAGCATTGTCTCTTTCGCGTTTGTCTGCAATGAAATTAAAGCATAAGTTGTCATGATACTTGTACAGCACACAAAGGATTTGTATGATTGTACAAGACATAGTAATTGAAAAAACTTAAAATATCATTTATTCAAGAATGAGTAAAATTGATTTATTTCATACAATAAATAAGATGAATAAACTTCAGATAAAATTGCCATGAAAAGATGTGCGGTTGGCAGAACTCAAAGTCACGATTAAACCAGGTTATCTTGACCTGTTACTCTACCCGACTGAGTGAATGTTAAGACCATTCATAGTTCCAACATGGGGTTGTAAAATACATCTATCCGAAGGTGCACTATGTTGCATACTTCTAGGGTCACATTGTGTTAAGGTAAGGTGGTTGCCAGCATTGACTCCACACAACTTGTCTGATTGACTTGAGTATGTTGAAGTTTCCGATTTTGAAGATCATGCGTTTCTCATGCCTTGCTGCTACAATGAGTTTTACAGTTTCAATGAAGTTGAGACATATTGTACATTTAGGACCATTTGCGAATCACCCCGCAATTTGTTTTTTAATATTTATTCTAATAAAGTTGATTCGCATCTGACAGCAACCCTGCTAAAGGACTGACAACCTTTGTCGGTAAAAAACATCAGGATAGAATTTGGAACAAATTACAGTAATAGATTTAGATACAACTTTTGATAACAAATTCGCTAGGAAAGTTTATTACCCAAGACGTATACATGGAAGAGTTCGATTTAATATAAGACTTGTATTAACAAGAATTAAACTTTAATTAACTAGAACGCCTACACTTTCTGACAGCGCACTGCAGAGAAGCGGAAAGTAAGTTGAAAGCATCTATATGTCGCTTCACTTTGGCAGAATCACCAAATAATCCGGAAAAAACTCAGGTTTAATCAGAGTACATTATAGCATAATCGTCAGTTCATCTTTTATTGTCATTTGATAAATATGATCTCAATATACTTATCACAAATCCTTATCCATAGAGCAACATCTTACCAGGGCCGAACTTTAAACTCTGGTTTGTTTGGTAATAAGTAGGGTTATAAAATATGACAACACTATTTTCAGGCATCATTCTTTTGGTTAAATGACATGTACTTTGTTTCTTTAGAAATTTCCGAACAACTATTGCCAGATAAAAATGGTGGTTTCAAAAATATATTCCCAGCCCTCACAAGTGTATTTTTGTTGTCTAGATGGATTTCATGGTCACTAGAGCAACGCACGAGTACCGCAAGTTGCATTTTGCTAGATAATATACGGTCTATGATATCAATTGAGCAGTTCCACTGTTAGGGAAAAAATAGCAGCTTCAAAGCAATATCTTGTTTAAAAGTGATTTTAAAGCTAGGCTTTCAGATATGGAACATGCTTTGTACATCGTTTCAAAACATTGCTTTCACTGGAGGTTTTAAAACCACTTTTGAATGTGAATTTTGTACCCTACTATTCTACATGGTTGCAAAACAATGTTTTTCCGACATGTAAACAATCCTGCTTTCAAACATCGCATTAATATACGTGGTTTTACCTCAATCATGTTTCCTAAACTGTAATTTTAAACATGCTTTTAAATGCGTTACGTTTTTAAGCTACAACTGAAGTTTCAGTAATTGATAAAAGAATGACACTAACTATTTGGTAGGCAATTTTTTGCCTTGATGCTTTATCATTAGCGAGAGCAGATTAAAACAAGTGAGCCAGCATTCCTACCTTCTATGGTTTGCTAAAGAAGCCAATGTGAAAGTCTAGGATATTTTCAATAAATTGAGCAGCTGTCAGCAAATATAGGTACCATGCTATAGACATGCAACTTGATAAACTTGTGAATAACATGTCATCAACGATACAGGTGTTTAATTTCACGCAACAAAGTAGCCTTTGAGGTCGCCGGCACATTTAGTAGGTTGTTCAATTGCTGCCAACTTTTCTGTGCAAAACATTTCACTATTCCAGAACTGTTACTAACATTTAACACTACATTTACATTCACAAATGCCAGACAATCCAAGTCCACTTTCTGACTGAAAGTATATATATTGATTCTTCATTTTGAAAAATTTTGTTAACGATAACATTCATTTCATTTGATAATATGTGTGATGTTAAAAAATATAATACTTGAAATAGGCCTATAAATCATCCAGCAAAATGTTTTTTCAACAGTGACCTTGTTGATGATGAAACAAATTGAGTTGACAAGAAATCAAGCCGATTTATATTCTGGCGGTTGAAATTCTAATCAATTAACAGGGTCAATGAAAGGGATAAATTGTCTCATTGAACAATGGTTCTCTCAAAAACAAAATTCTTTCAACAAAAAAGACCTAGGTAGAAGAGCATGTTCATTCACAAAAGATTGACAATGGATTTCACACTGAAGATCATCAACTGAAAACAAGCTCTCGCAAAAATCGTCATAACACACGCTCATCCTAAAAGTGAGGTTCTAGATATTTAAAAGCTTTTCGCGCAAACAATCGGGAACAATGCAGAAAAATGATGATATAACAAAATCGGTCGTTTAAAGGTGCAGCAAGCATTGAAAATGGTTATATCAGGAATTAAGAACACGCTTAAACTGCAAAAACTGAACAAAAGCTTAGAGGCCTTTTTGACAAGAAGTTCCATTTGTTCATTACATTTCATATTACATGAAAGCAAACATCCTATGAGTTTCGTGGCATCAACATATGGAAACTAATCAGAATGAAAAACAGGAGACGATATTTAACTTTTCCCAGCAAAATACATTTAGAAAAGAACATTAAGAGGCATGGACAAAGATTGAAAGTTTGACCACTGACTAATGCTGCAGATTTCATCTTACAAATTATCCGCGCTCAGATATACGGATCATGTGAAGGATCGTGATATCGTCGTCGTATTTCATGCAAAGAATCATCGATAATATCGGGAACACTCTATAAGTAGTCCATCACATGGCAGAAAGTGGTAGGACCAATTGTGCGACGTCGCTCTTCACCTTGACCTAAGTTGATACTAAACCATTAGCACGAACACATTACTTCAGGAATATTTTATTATTTCTAAAAACGCTAAGTGGCATTTAATTTGCTTTATGATTGACACTTCCATTACCTACCGGTAAATCTTAAAAATCTTTTATTTGTATTGACTATCTTACAGGACCAATTATGTTTATCTTCATTAGAAAGCCAATTAGATCCTTGATTACGTTCGATGCCACTATGCCAGCTAATTCTTAGCATTAACTAAAATATTTTCATGTAACTAGCTCAGCACAATAGCACAATTCTAGCATTTCAATTGCCCTGTTAATCATGATTTAGAAAATGCTTCGTCGCATTTTGATAAAGATGGATTCAATTTTCACTGTATATGCTGAATTTATTTCAAAATCAACACAACAGATAAATTTGGGCGGAAGGAATAGAAATGTGACTCAAAGTGCATACAAAGCTGAAGTCTTCATAGTAGAAACAGTGCACTTTTTTCGAGTTTTGCCATAGACTTGATGGCTTTCCACAAATCAAGGCAATTTCCCAATATTTCTTTTCATAAAAACATTTCCCTTGATTGATTTTCAGGAGAAAGATCCTTCACATTATTCAGTCACAAAATTTCGTTCACCACATCGACATGTTTGACGAAGATAACTTCGCAAATTTTAACAATGTAACTCTAGAAGTGGCCAAAGCAGCGCTTAATTCAAAAGGAGTGCCTAGTTTGCGATTTTATCAAGGTTTAACTACAATTTTTTGTGATGTTCAAACTACATCATGTGAGGATTGCCTACTTCACCAAGTAGCATGCTTGAAAATGTGACAGAAATTCATTTTATCTGTAAATCAAGAGATAAGGATTAAAGGACAGAAAAGGCTAGAATTGTCACGATCAAGCATGATTTACTCTCAAACGCAAAAAAAGCATTAAATCATCTAATTCCTCAAAACACAAGAGAAGCTTTTAAACACCAAAGAAAAAACACTTTCAGAATTTCAGTATTTCAATTTATTATAGAAATACTGAATAATACTTTTTCTCTAATAATACTAAATACTTTTTTGTCACCTCCACTGTGAACCATTTACAATTTTAAATCATTTATCTACAATCAATCAGAATAATTAGAATTAAAGAGAAAAGTCATTATATAGATCAGTCACATTAGCTCTTGTCATTTTGTGTCCTTCATAGTTCTTAGGTCAGTCATATTTATCCATTCGTCTTGGTATGCTTCTTAACTTCTTTGTCCTGTCTTCGTAATATCCTTCCTTTCCTGAGAGATTCTTCTTTTCCTCGAATAGATTTTTGTTCTAAAAATTAATTAATTTCTTACTTCTTTACTTGCTATCAAATTCAATTTTTTCCAATAAAATGCAGTGATAGAACCCCGCACTGATATACTCAGCCTCCACCTCAGCCATACACCGGTAGAATGGTGGGCCTCTAACCCTAGCATGTACCCCGCAACATATTGGAGCTCACCATCATCTATTTCTGTTCTTTACAACTAGGTCAATTACACATTCTCGTTCTATATTCTTCACAATATTTCCAATCTTTGATTCCTAATGCGGTATAATTTCAATTTCTAGTCCTTCTATATTAAAATTCCGTCTTTCATTTTGGATTTTTTTTGCATCTCGTTAATGCGCGTTCTACATCTTCAATTTCATTACAAAATTTGCAATTCTAATCATCATTGTTCTCTCGTAATCAATCTCTTAGCGAAATAACTCCACTAGTCCATCTTCTCGTACTATAACTCATTTTTCTTATAGCATTACAAAATTTCAAAATTCATGTCAATTTCGTCTAGGTTCATTTTACAGTCTTCTACCCATCAAATCATGTTTCCCATTCATTTTCAAACATCTTTCCTAGTTCAGTTGTGGTCGTCGTTATGTGAGAAAGAAGTAAAATCTTATTCGTTCTGTCTATCCATGTTGGATTCGGTAATTCCATTTATCCCCTAACAAATTCCCCCGGGGCAAGAGATGGCAAGCCTAATATAGATTTGAAGATTTTATTGATGGTTTTGTTTAGCTTTACATTAATTGGCAACGCACTTGTTCCATGTGATAATCACCAGAAAAAAATCATCTGCATGAAATTGAATTAGCCGACCATATGTTGTGAGTAATAACAATTTTAGTTCACTGTAAACAAACAAAAATCTGACATTTTTGGACTTTCAGCAACACACAGCCGGTAAAAAATTCAGCCAGTGCTGCCATCAGTTCCAACAACTAAAGAAGCACATTACACGTGAATTCCGCAGATGCTGAATGAACAATGGAGCAATAATGCAGCGATGGAGAGCAGTGTGTTGCTTCCGCAGACATCTACATCAAAGTATTAAGGTTGTTGATGTTCGATGTCTATGGTTTTTCGGTCAGTTATTTGTCAAAAATCTCGCGTGTCATCTGCATGACGTGCACCACACCTGATCGTGTCTCAAGTGTTTAGTGCGCCAGTGAAATACAGAGACTCAATGCTTGGTGCGGACTTAAGGAAGTCATGGTCAGTCATAATATTTCACTATGCAATGCTTTCTGCATAGAGTAAATCTGACACATTTATTCGGCCTGGTGAACGCAAGCCTGAAAATGTGATTCACACGTGAACGTCTGATGAAGAAGCATTGTATTTATCATGCCCACGTCAATCAACGTGTGTGAAGTTAGCGGAACCACCCAACGGAACCATTTTTTATTATAGCTTAATTCTAATCAAAACAGCTGCTGTGTTGTCAATTTCAGTCTCCTGATTACGAATCTGAGCTCGGATTTAGCAAATTAACAGTCGTTTCTGAGAAATTCAAGTTTGAAGATAAAAGTGGTTCCGCTGTGAAGTTACCGGAACCAAATGCTGAGTCTCGCTGATTGACGCAGTAAATCAATTTCTTTTGGTCACTACCCGATCAATTTTGTTGTGCTGATCACGAATATGTGCCTCATCTTTCAAAACAATGCAGATTTCTCTGCAAGCTGATTGTGAAGTTAGCGGAACCATTTTTTAATACAAAGAATTTCTCAGCAAAATCCATCCTCTCCTACTAATTTGAAGCTCCTAATCACAAATCTGTAATCAGATTTGCAAAACTCGCCCGCATTGCAAAGATATTCCTCTTTCTGGGTCCGCTGTGAAGTTCGCGGAACCACCAACTGGCATTAAAATTTCAAATTCTAATTTTTGCAGAGAATCACTGCAATAGACAAACCAAGAGAATGGAATTGCTTCACTGATTACGGTTTGCCGTTCAATTTCACGGGAGGATAAGTACTTGCCGAGAAAAATTGCGATGATTTTACGGTTTTCATGGATTTCATCGGAATCTCAGCGGAACCAGAAAGAGGAATATCTTTGCAATGCGGGCGAGTTTTGCAAATCTGATTACAGATTTGTGATTAGGAGCTTCAAATTAGTAGGAGAGGATGGATTTTGCTGAGAAATTCTTTGTATTAAAAAATGGTTCCGCTAACTTCACAATCAGCTTGCAGAAAAAGTGAAATTCAGATTTCCGGGTGAAATCTGCATTGTTTTGAAAGATGAGGCACATATTCGTGATCAGCACAACAAAATTGATCGGGTAGTGACCAAAAGAAATTGATTTACTGCGTCCATCAGCGAGACTCAGCAATTGGTTCCGCTAACTTCACAGCGGAACCACTTTTATCTTCAAACTTGAATTTCTCAGAAACGACTGTTAATTTGTGAAATCTGAGCTCAGATTCGTAATCAGGAGACTGAAATTGACAAACTAGCAGCTGTTTCGAATAGAATTAAGCTATAATAAAAAATGGTTCCGTTGGGTGGTTCCGCTAACTTCACACACGTTCGTTCACGTATACAATGTATTTAAAGGTACAATCGGTTGTTTCTATATGACAAATCGAAATCACTCATTACAATACAAAGTTTATCAATTCCATTAAGGATAAATTGGTAAATCGTTTCCTCTCATCGAGCTTGTCTAGCACAGTATTCACAGTCCCTTGTGTATATGGACTGAATGAAAAATAAGGGAAAATCATGAGAAAATGAAAAAGAAGCTCATTAACTCTTTCACATAACTCCATTACAATTTAACAAAAATATAATGTTAGCGAAAAACAATTCGTCTCCTCTGACGGGAGTATATCATATTACTTAATTTACCATGTGACTGTATTATGGCTTGGTATATGAACTTTAGTGATGGTCACCCATCGAATTGCTAATTTAACTAACTCCCTCCGAGGTGGTCATGACATGGAGGATTTGTGGAATGTTATTCTCTGTTCTGTATTGCTATCATGATCAGTCATATTCATGTATATTTCTGCTAAAGTGTATAAGATTTGCAAATCTCACAGGTGTAGTGATGAAAATTTTGAATTAAAATTTTCCATGGAAAATTATGGAAAATTTTGAAAGTTTTGATTTTTTTGATACGCCTGAGAATTCTTAGCGCTTCCACTGCCGAGGCAGCTAAATGTACCAATAAATTGGGTCTAAAACTCCTAATTTCATTATTATTTCGATTAAAGCGATCGTAGCAATGCGAGTTCCGTCCGCGGATTTTTGACAATTCCTTTGCCACCAGTGGCTGTGCCATTTTGTTAGCATTTTTAATTGTCACACAGACACCGTTTTGGATGACGTGAATCTTGCTTTACAATAGGGGTACAATTTCATGCAATGTGAAAGATCTGAAGCAAAAATAATGTACTTTATTCTAGAGTTTGCCAATTGTTAGCTTGAAAGTTAAGCTTTAGTATGCAGCGTTGATCATGAAAATTCTCCATGTGTTGATGAACAAGTGAAGCATAAGCACACAGTCCAAGCGGCGTTCATGAGCGACCATTTTGGAAGACATAAAGACTGTAAACTGATCGTTAGATATTTGGTCACTAAAGATATCTGTGATGAGTAAAAGAATATCTATGATAGCCTCTAACTTCTGGCCTATTGTCCGACATCTTCGCTGAGGATACACATCTTCCATTTCTAGTTCAGATGGTTCAGATAGTTCCAATTCGATTTCAGATCTGCCCAAATGAATTTCAGATATGATCCACATGAATCTCCAGTTGAATTTAAGATCTTTTCAAATTTGTGCTTCTGACAGCTAGAGAAATCTGAAATCCATCTGATGTCTGAAATTCATTTGGAAAGATCAGAAATAGACATGGAAAAGGTGCTGTTGGTTACAAAAGTTGACATACAGGGATGATAGAGAAGTTTTCGGTCTTTGAATATTACATAGTCTTTTCAAACGACTGAAATAAGTCTCCAAAACAAGGGGAAAAGCGTCAATCGCCGACAAATAAATTTCAAAATTTTCCATTTGCATCACTACACAGGTGCCTACGATGGCCTCGACTCATGTCATGTTCATTTAATGAAATCGAAACTGCAGTTTATACATGTATACAAATTGGGGATCTAGTTGCTATGCCTCACTATTTGATCACAAATGCGTAGCTAAGCGAATGAGGTCATCGAGCACACTCATTCGATCTTATATTTACTTGTACCTGGCAATCTCACCCTTCGAATGTGAGTACGAGTCTTTAGAAGTGTATGTGACGCTTGAGCAACCCGTTCAATATAGTTGTCCTCAATGAATCGGACGAATTCTACACAGAGATTCACTGCACGATTATGTCATTGTTTCCGATATCACTTGAAGTAGGCATATTTTCATCCATACGACATACTTATACCTAGACCGACCGACTCATCAAATTTTACAGCGAAGGACAAGGAATCATGATGCTCAGGTCAACTGTACGAGATGTCCCTACCACACACGTCTCCATCAGTCTTTTGTGAAACGATTTCATAACTGTAACGAAGGCCTGTAATTCAGATTAGTTGCATATTCACTAGCACCAAAGGCATTTCTCCAAATTGTGTAGCTTAATTTTAATTTTCGGAGATTTTCCAAATTTAACTTCTAGCGTACTCACTAACCCTTCTCTGATTCAATGGTCTTAAATTACGAGCCTCGACCTAGAGACGTGCTAACATAGAACAGCAGACGTCACTTCAAAACTGGAATGTATTTTCAATAAATCACTGTTGGATGTGAATATAGGCACATAATCTGATCTATACATAAGAGTAGTAAAATTAGACAATTGATCAGACAATCATTTTGATAAAATTTTCCGAGAATGATGTACACAAGGTAATTTGAAGGTAATTTATTCACTATAAGACATAATATGCAAAGACATAACAATAAACACAATAAAAAAAATCATATTTCCTCTCAGTCGGCATACGAAACTCTTAAAACCATAAATCTAGAGATCATCCATGCTTGAACAGTCAGATACATCGAAGGAAATCTGCTGCTGCGTAAGTTAATACTTTGCTGTTGAAAATGGTGGTCAGAATTGTAAGAGTTTGCAGATTGTTTCTCTTCGATGTTACTATGATGTCATAGATATTCAAGGAATAATTAGTTCCTAGCAGTGCATCATTTTACGATGCAAGGTAGTGCGTTGAATCAAAATAGTTCATACAAGCAAAAAAGGTTCTGCCAAGCCAATCAGTTTCGTCATAAATTTAAAATAGAGGAAATACGAGAGATATGTTTGCTGTACAGGAATGTTGTCGAAATGTAAAGAAGCAGCTAATAGCCACATACGAATAAAAAGTAAAAAGTCAATTATGTTATCGAATAACTCGACAATTATAAAATGTCATCCACTGAAACTTTACGCGTAGCTGCTCCCAGCTCCAAGTTGACTTCCCATCGTACTCCTGGGAACATGGACGGTACTGCCTCCAAGCTTGTACGTGTCTTGTCCGTGTTTACTTGAAGTTACAGAGGGTGCACCAATGGAATGTATTTCTGAGCCCGGTGGCGGATGTCCATATGGACTTTTAGAACGACCAGGATACGCGGATGAACCCCCGCGGTGATAAGTATCTCGAGGCGCTGTTTCAAGACCATCTCCTGTATATGCTCCAAACTGCTCCATGTACTCTACCTCTCTCTGCAATGCTTTGTCATTTCGTGATAAGCAGGTTAGGAAAACACAAGCACCAAACGAAACCATTGCACCAAGAACTGCGAAAGCGTACGCCCATGAAAGATGATTGTGATCCGGCCTCGGCATCCAATTCCGATCCTCACTGAATCGCCCGAAAACACAAATTACAACGAACATCAAAATACCAGAACCAAGTTCACAAATCCAAGCAATCGTTGATTCTGCGAATGGCTGACCGTAATACAGGAAGTATAAAATCATGGTTAAAGCAGAAACGATGTGAAGCAGGAAAGCGACTACACATAGGACTTGGCAGGCAATCATCCACGGTGGATCCAAATAGTACCACAATTTTGTATCAAGGAATCTTCTATCAAAAATCCAAAAACATCCACGCCAGACATTAGCTTTGGAGTCCTGAAAGAGATAGAAACAAGCAGCGTTTGCTTAAAATGCCAATTGGTTCATACAGTGGGCAGAAAATCTAACATGAAGCAATTCCACAGTTCAAAACATTTTCAGACGTTATGGGAGAAGTTAAGCAAATATAACGAATAGAATGCGATTAGAGAGATTTTCGGTCATCAACTTTAAAAACCTTAATGATCTGTCGTTAAGTCCCTTGCTCCTTCTAGCAGTTTTGAAATAGGGCACAAAGCAATAGTAAGTCTCTAGAAATTACCGAGTGCCAATGATGAGGCATCAACGGCAGAAACCGTACGTAGTGAGGGAATCTTGAGTCGAATGATTTTTTTCGTATGTAATTATCTCTCCTAAATTCTTACTTGCACGCCTTTGATTTAGTTATTGAAGATTTGAGGACCAAGAATAACTCCTAATTTTAGCATGGATTGTGCCAGAAACTACAAGTCATGAAAGTCAGAACGATGAGGTACTTTACCTTTGATATCTTGGGATTTTAAAATCCAATCCCGTGATTTGGGGTTCAAAGCAAAACCCGGGGATATCCCGGAATTTCAAAGTAAATATTTCTTTAGCATATTTGCAGGTTGTCCCAAAATTGGCGCAGTTTTTAATTTTGATGTGAAAACGAGAAATGAAGCTCAAGAATGATATTTACGCCGAAAAACGGAAAGAATTATCATGTGGTTTTAGTATTTAAAGACATAATTTAAAATTTCGTACATGTTCGGACAGCTACATCGCTATTTATATCAATAGGCCTATCATAAGTATGAGCTTGTAACAAAAGTATCAAAAAGCTCATCTAATGAACCCAATGATGTGTCATGGATTCATCGAACAGCTTCTGTGATTGGTCAGTCATTAGATAGCACACCAGACAGTTTTGACAAAGGTTCTGAGCATTCATCACAAACATAAATTTTAGCTGTTTTCAAAAACTTAATCGACGGTTAATTGCAAGTAATCATTGAGTCAAGAGTCAGAAAAAAACTTATCAACTCGCTTAGAAATTGTTCAACTGCTTTATGCAAATCAAAAAAGATGTGCCACTCAAACTTTGTGGGCATGCAAGATAAAGAGATCCATTTGTAGAGTCACTGCAACATATCACGCCTAATTTCAAAATTTGGAAAGACTTGCAGTCTTCTCGATGACCCTGGAAAAGCGGAAAGTTTGAAGAAGAAACCCTCGTGCTTTAAAGAAGGTGCAAGTGATGTCGCTCAGTCTTCAAGTTTATTGAACTTGTCCAGGTGCAACACTTGCTTTTCTGACTGAGATTCCGAGATCAATTTTCATAGAACACTGAAGACAAGATATAACTTTATCTTGATCCCATTTCTTTGCATCAGGCAATCACTGCAGAAGATAAAGATAACCGAATAAGATTCGGCAAGTGGTCAATAAGCAATGCAGATTCATTACCCAGGACTATTTGGAGTGATAAAGCAACATGTTCACTAAATGACTAGCGGTCATTTAGCGGTCGAAACGCGATCGTCCTGACCAAGTTCCTGTTGATGACCTCTTTAAAAATAGTCAAATAATTTGCATGCATATTTTGTAGAATTTTTTTAACGTTTTAGCTTAGGAAACTAATGTTAATTCTCTTGCACAGCTGGTAGATTATAGATAGCGTAATCCCGCTGTGTTAGCTAGATCTGGTATTTTGATTGGAAACAGACCTGTCCTCTTATCATCTGAATGGGCAGACTGTTAAATAGGATCTTTTCAATATATAAATGATAAACATAATTTTGAACAGAACGACTTACTCGCCAATTCATCACACATGAGGAGAGGAGAAGCGTTGTTTGTCCTTCTAGTAAGCATTTTTTAAATTTTTAGACATTTTAGGATGTAAAAATTCTCTTCTAAATCATAATTTGCACCTAGTCGCTAGCTTGTTTTTTTTTAAATTTTGTTACCTTGACGCACTTTGCTACGTTGAATAGTTTAATTGCATCACATGGGCAAGTAAAAAACCCACTATGACTTTCTCTCCGTTTATCACGTGTTGAGGTATGGGCAGCAATTTCTCAGTCCCATAAAGTTGAGTTGATTTTCTCTTCTAACACCGTCAACGGCAATAATTCACTTAATTGCTAAAATGACTTCATTCCACTATGTCAATCGAAAGAATGCTACTACACAGCAACTTTCCAATAAAATATAGCGTAGCCTCACTTTCCTCGTCATGCTATTGAATCGCAACTTTAAGAGTCCTAATTTCTTCAAAGAGTTTTTGGACACGGCATTGAAAATTTTAGTCGGCAAGATTCTATGATCTGCCGCTATGTTATTGTCGGCTTTGGATGGCATTGAAGGACAGGTTGTATCATAATCGAAAGCCAATAGCTATTGACGAGCCAAAGAGAAAATCGGCACAAAATTTGATGAGATCAATAATGAAGAAATCACAAATGCTGTTGAAAACACCTACGAGGAGTGAATGTTTTATTATCAGAAGATGGGCGATATTTTGAACATCTGCTGTAAATTCTAAAACCTCATGATATTTCCATGTTAATTTTCATTTAGAAAATGATTTTCGAGCGCGAAAAGTCGTTCTAACATGTAAATTGAAAGCTGCGCCAATTTTGGGACAACATGTATATAAACAACAGATGAAAATTTCTGCATTCAATGTGCTCTTAATGCCAGATTTTTTTACTTCATGTTATCTAACAGTCAGTGACGAATTAGCGTGGTGATTTGAGAATTATGAGTCTATATAACAGATATTACTTAACATTAGGGGTGCACCGAACGTTCGGTTCGGCTGAACATGTTCGATAGAACTCCGGTTTTCGTGATACGTCGGTAGTTCGGCCGAACCTCGGTGAAATTTTTCTGTCCTGAATATTTTTGTTCGGGGTTTATTCTATCCAAGAATTCACAATCTCGATTTATTACATTCCATCACTTACAGGCTTAAGTTATTTTTTTTGAGTCTCGGAGTGTAATAGGTTCGGAATTTTGTTTGGAATTTCAGTTTGTAGTTTTCCACTCAATCATTTACAAACATTTTTAGCGTTGGGCTGCGATAGAATGAAGCATAGAGACAAGAAAAGGAACGTTGAAACTGCATTAATGTGCTAGAAAACACAAATTGAATTAAGATAACGAATAACGGTCACAGTTCATCGTGTGTTCTGATGTAAAAACAAAAACAACACTCCATCATTAGTATTATGCTATCGCCACTTCGTCATCGGTTTTGAGCAGCTGAATCTTGTAATCCAATCGTGCAAAAGTTTAAAGCATGAGAATGTATTTAGGACTTAGCAATCGTAAGATGATACAGTATATTTGCCAATGGAATTTCAAGAGAAGATGGCTCATGTATGGTATTTCGAAATACTCAAGAAACAATATCAGTAAGCTCGGCCGGTTCGGCCGAACCTTAAAAATCGAGGTTCTGTACACCTCTACTTAACATTCAAAATGCAGTTACCATTTCACAGCGAGCCATGTTTGGTTATCGGAGAATGTTGAATTGCACTCTCCCACTCATATCCGGAAATAACAAGGCTTACTTTTCCTAGAAGTAGAGACTGCCACAGTGAAACATCATAACTCCATTTCAAACATCATTAAATGAGTCCGAGCTGGTCTATTAGAGACAAACATAGGTACATGGCGATGAATAAGATCATCAACTATCTACGTCTCGATTTCGTTGTGATACCTCTGAGGTCTGCAGTCGTTCGCGAAATTTGCACTCAACAACCGACTGCACTACATCAACACGACACGAAATTCAAACCACCTGCGTCTAACATGAAATTTATCTTGTCGAGTACTTTACTTAAAATATATTATGTTAATATACACAAAGCAATAGTTTCACTGGAGAAGAACTACATCAACGTAAAAAAATCGCAAAGCAATTTGAGATTAAAACTTATGTGATTGCTGTCGAAAGGTTGCACGACCTGTTGACCTGTTGTAGATTCCACAATAAAAGGGCTGTCGTTATCAAGATGCTCTGGACTATGAATACACCGTTTATGTGACTTGATGAATCCCGCTGTTGAAAATCCACTTTCGCTTCTAGTGGAATCTTACCTGGCGGTGGCAACACTGGAGACTGCTCTAGCTAAATATAGTGGTCCTGGTCAGCGCAAGCTCGGCCCATCACCAGACTGAGGGTCCAACGCTCGTGGTTCGGCTAAATATTGGTCAATTACATGCAGTGGCGCAACCAAGCGGGAGGGCCTTGGGGCCGGGAGCCCCTCCGAGAATTTTTCACGATGGGCGCAATTGGATTTTCTTATTTATGCAAAAATTTAAAAAAATTCAAAGCTCAAGATTAATTTGTCCTCCATATAATGAAACAATGAGGATCATAGCCTGAGGCACTCGAAACATAAACGAAACTTAAATTGTTCATCAAATATTATACATCGTCAATATTGTCTTTGACTGAATAATATAGGCCTACATGTATTTTTTAGAAGGCATAGAACCATGAATGCCATACTCCTCCATCAGTACCTTAAAAATGGCATCAAAATTTTGAAATGCTATTTTTGTGCCTGGGTGTCAACAAGAATATAAAACTACCGGCTACACTCTCCCGAATCTGAACATAAAATAGTTGAGCAGCAGCTTGAGTGATCTTAGAAAGGAAAAGTCGCGAATCAAATCAGGCCGAGGGACCATCGAATAACTCCAGGTTAGATAGAACCAATAATTGAAGGACGTAAGCCAATCCCTTTATTCAATGATACGTGAAGAATGAAAGTAAATCATGTTCTCCATGTTGCAAAACTTGGAACGACTGTCTACAGAATACAAGCTATTTTTTGCGGTCAGTCAGAATCCGCTTCGAGTAACTGTGCATGATAAAAGGATAATGACAAAATCTCAAACCAGTACACTAAAGTGCAAGTGATGCCACGGTTGAGTCAAACAAATAGTTTTCAGTTTTACCAACAAAATAGAAAGAATTGGAGACGCTGTTTCCGGTGTCCAGCAATCTGGGATAACATCAATGACACTATATCCGTACAATTTCTTCATATGACTTATGCCCAACTGTATCTTAGACAAAGTGTAATGTGGAATCATCAATCATAACCATTAATTCATCAGTCAACATCGACAATAGTCAGCTCGGATATTGAAAAATTATCTTGTGTCAGGAGAACATCGTGCACATGCGCAATCAGCAAAAACTGAATATGCAAAAATTTATATTGATGCTTGTCACAATCAATTTAGTAAGGAAAGGCGATTTGATCGAATATATCATTGACATTACTGGTTGTATAATAAGATGATTTTACGCACTCGATCCATTAAGTGTCTACCTTCAAGTGAGGAATAGTTACAACTTATAAAGGAACTACAATGATTACACCGACCTAGGTGGAAAATGGTCACGCAGACTGAAACAAGAATGGAATTCCGTCAGATGGGAGTGGAGATTTACTTCACAAGATTCAATCTGTTGCACCAATTGTGCTGTCTTTCTTCATATCGAACTAGATAATGAATTCCTATCCACAATAAATTACCAGTCATGGCAATAGCCTCTGGCAAATTTAAATTGTGAAATATTTTCTCAGAACTACTATGATTTGTGCCTTAGAGAACCAACCCAGGCCCAAGGTCGGAGTTGGATTTGCACGGGTTAGAAGCTGAAGCTATTGGTGTCACTATCCATACCCCTAAAAAGGAGATAGTTTGGGTACGTGTGCATGCTCTGACCGAGAAAATAGCCGGTTCTAAGTCGGATAAAAATGGGGAGGGTTGGCGGACAGGAAGAGCATACCGTTACCGTACAACCCACTCATCACTTACTAGGAAATGGGATAACTTCAACCACCGATAGGGCTAAAGGCATGCCCTATAAGCAATGCGCATCAACATCGCGGCCGTACAATAAAAATAGCTGCAGAAGTGAGTTACGAGCGACGCTACACAATTATCAGTGAGCGGATAAGCCTGAAAGAAGTTAGCTCAGAGATACAAAGATAAGGCAAATGTTCGTGAGAACAGGACCTGGTGATTGCGACACTGAAATGGAAGAGTGGTGGATAGTTATAGTCCGGAATAAGATCAATGTATTTGTATGCAGGAAAAGCGGGATGGAAAAGGACAAAAGCAAAGGTCTTGGACCAATGAGCGCCTACATCTATTGTATCAGCTGGAGACATGGACACATGAGATAAAACGGGGTTGGGATCGGTCCTGAGTTCAGAACGTAAAAGAATGGGGATCATGCAAGTAAATCAAGATAGTCACACTGAACAATAAGGATAAGACAACTATAGTAGAAAAATACAGTCATGAATGTCATTATTTTGTGTGTACAGACAACACTATGTCAATTTCAAAAACACGATGATTCACAAGTCAAAAAAAAACACAACGGTATCATCAAACAACTCAAATACGGTTCAAAACACATAAAGAACCGAACAAAAGAGACAACGTGACAAATACAATCAAACGTTCAAAAAAAATAGGCGAAAAGCAAACCATCAATCTAATATCCTTCACAGAAAAACAATATAAACAAAAAACACCTCTCAAAAAATACAACCATTGAACAAGGAACATAAAAAAAGCTATAAGCACCTCACAACACAACACACACAAATTCATATAAGAATACATCATACGTTTTCACAACAATATATAGCATCATCCAACATTCAACCAAATAAAAAACGTCATTACCAACAAATCAAAAAAATAACCAACAGATAAACACAAAAAATACCCGTCATCACAATAACTACTAATCCCATGACAGATTTAGAATAAACAATTCATCATATACACCAATTCAATCAATGCAGAGAAATCACTCTATAATGATAACCCACAAAACACGCAAAAATTAATATTCTATTATGACAAAAATACATCCATAATTCAATAAAAGTATAATCCACCCACCATCGTTTACAACAACAAACAATACAAATTCACATAATGTCAGTTCAAATCACACACACAATATCGCAATATCAATTCATACATAAACGCCAGAACCATAAAATCACACCTCAATCTACCTAACAATTCGAAAGGTCACCACAACTTCATTCATTAACCACACAACATTTACATGCACCATCAAACGGTGCATCACATCAGCCTAATGTCACTATTACACATTCAAAAATCCATCATTTACTTTATCAAATTCACAAACAAATCATTATAAAACCCCCCCCCATACAAGAATTCAACTGATATTCTCGATATAAAAAAGGACTGACATGTAAAATCTTACACAAATAATTATCATCAATTCAATACAGATTAAGCAATGGAGAGAGTCAAAATCAGCGAGTTAGTATCAAAACATACTAAAACTTTCTAAAACACCATTTACAAAAACAAACATGACACAAACACAATGTTCTCAACTCTTACCACATAAGCCCGAGTCACATACAAAAAGTTTTTCATAATGCTATTACCGTTGTTGATCAAAAGCATAAAAAAGTAAGATCACCAACACAACAATTGCAAATTATAAGATATATCACATACGCCAACTACTTATATGTAAAAATACCATTCAAAAAAATAATAAGATAAGCAAACCTAATTCGTGTCATACAGAAAAAGAGAACATTTTCATCCCCACACAAACAACATATATTTCTCCACACACAACTACATGGGTAGAGACCAAATTAACAATACAACAAAAAATACAAATAAGCATAGCTCGTTCATTTCACAAATTATTATTTCAAACAAATCTCATACGTTAAAACTAAAGAACACAAATCACAACAACAAAAAGGCAATATTCACGAATAACAAGCTGTACTTACACTCCACGGCGTCATACACCAACGTCTCATACCTAACCCATCAAAAACAAAATAACAACAAAATCATCTGTACTTAGCTCGCTTCAGCAGTCAAAAACAAAAAAAATCCTATAATATAAAAAAATTATCACAATTAACCGTTCAATAGACAAAACAATAAGACCCCCCATATCAAAATAACCAAATGTCAAAAATTTCTATATAAATATGTTCCAGGATAGAAAGGAAACATTCAAATCAAAAGTTTAACTCATAAATCAAAAAAAACACAACATAGAAATACATAAGGTAAAAATTATTTACATAAAAAGGAAGCCAACCATCCGTTTCACAAAAACACAAACGTAAATCAAAAAAAACATCAAACAGACACCCAACAATAAGTAATACTCTCACATCATAGATCATTTCATTACACCCCAATTTGTAATCAATTCCAACATCCATTACAACAGCGTTCACATTTTAAGAGCACACAAAACAAACCATTAAACAATACCAAAAACACCCAATTAAGTGATATTATATAAATTATTCAACATAATCAAACTTAATTAATAAAAGAAATCATAATAAACTAAAGTTACACAACAAGACAAAAACACACAATTGATCACACACACAAAAAATGAATAACAAACAAATCCATCAATTGCCTTAAACATTCATACACAAATTAAACAACACATTACAATTACACATCAATCAACATAAAGAATCACACACAAACACACAAAAACAACATTCAAAACACAAAAATAACCATCAACAAACCATCATTCAAGCACACATCCTCAGACTTAACGATGCAAACAAAAATCAAAATATCCCGTGATTATTTTCAGATCCGTATATACACACAAAATAAACAAATAATTAAAAGCAATCAAATCACAAAAAACAATATACCACACAAAACACAAAGATGCCTCGTTCATACACAAAAAACATTCTCTAATATATTCTATTCGAACAAATTCAAAACCAGCACAAAAGTTATATACATATAAACTACAATAAAAAAACACCCATAATCACCAATAAACATACACAAATATCATCATAAACAAATCAATCTCTATCGAACAAAACAAAATTACCAAACAATATAACCTGTATAACACATTCAAAACAACATAACACAACACAAAATAAAAAGCATCATATATCACATACAACCCATATACAAATACTATGTTAGTACGCCACTTCACCCACATCCAATCACACAATAAGCTATACATCCCTAAGAATAAGTCTAACCTCACCCTCACACACAATAAAGATTCACCACACTGATTCATAACCACAAACCAACGATCTGTATATAAGGCAATAATAAACGCACACAATCACGATACATGCGACAATACTCAAATTCACAACAAAACCAACACAAACACAATTAAAACAAACAAAAGATAAAATACAAAAACAAAAATTAAAGATATGATCACAAAAAGAGCAATCATTATCATACCAATACATGCTCAAAACAATTCACCAAAAAAAAAAAAACGCCCACAGAATCATCAAGCATCAAGAGGCATTATCCCTCAGAACACACAAATTCATCAAAAATAACAAACACAACAAAAAATTCATCAACATACCAGGAGAAGTATCCTCAAACGAACAACACAATCATAGGAAACAAAAACATTGAAAGCAAACAAAGACACCCATTCAAGAAAACAAACAAAAAAAGAAAAAGACACACAAAAAATAAGCACAACATTCACAGTTTAATCAACATCATAATTCATAAGCAAAACCCACAGCATTACGACATGAAAACATACAAAACACCAGAATCGTTCAATATATGCCTCAAAATGAGAACAAAGTTCAACATGAAGATGCTACACTTAGAACTTTCAAACAGACTTACAAAAAAATCCATAAACAGTCAGCATATAAGTCACATTACACAAATAAGAATAAGTGAATAAATGGCGACAATCAATCCCAACACACATCAACATTCAACAATCATCATTAACTCACATAATAAAGAATCACACAATTCACGAACAACAAAAACCTTCAAACACATCACAACAACAATTCAAATTTAATAAAAAATCCAGCCCAAATAAAACAGTTATCGCCTAATCACAGTCACCATTACAACCCACCAACAAAATTGCAATAAAACATTAATGATAGGCAATAACAACTTCATATAATCAAACATAAAAGAAAACTACAAATTAACCAAATACAAGTACACCCAAATTCCATGCAAAACACCCACAGAAAACATACACGCAACACCTAAAACCACAAATCAGCATGAAGTAATCACATAAACACACAACGGCAAAAAAGTATCAACACAGAAAACAAACATATAGTTACATACGCATACAAAACAACCAAAAAAATTCAAACACCATAAATACAGGTCAATGGCAGAAAAAATCAACATAAAACACCAAATTATTTTACATCGGAAGTCAAACAACTCGATTCAACAAATCATAAGAGATAGGGATATCACCAAATCAAAATCCAACAACAAAAACAAGACGCCGAATTACAAAAACGTTTCATATAACCAAAAACAATCATGAAACAAATCATAACATAGATAGACACATCAAACAAACAAAGATTCAACGAAACACAACACACACAAAAACAATAATAACCTAACCAATTCACATCAATAATTGAGCATAAGGCATTTTCATATAAACCAAACAAATATTCACTAAAATCAGTCATCTCTGATAAGCCTCGACTCTAATCAACAGCACAGACCAAAAACAAAACACATCAAATAAAAAAAGTCGGTAAACTCAAAATTCAACACCTAACGACAAACACAAAAAATACATATAAAGAATACAGCCGAAACAATAATTTCTCGTCTCATAGACCGCTCAACATCACACAACCCACCGAACGTAACCAACACAAACACCACACACACCAACATAGAATCACAACAGGACTAGCCGTTTCATCACCCACACCATTCAACAACATCAATAACTCTCGACACAATGCTAGAAATAATATATCGATACAATCGAGGCAGACCAATGTACCAATAAGCACAAACAGCTAGATCAAAGACAATGTCCCCATAGCTCACCTCAACAATCAAACCAAAACACAGATCATACAAAATCAATTTCAACACACACAAAATCATCACTCGCCACAAAGTGTCAACAACATAACATCTCAACAACAATCCTCAATGAAATCAACAAAACATCAAACCCCCCCCCATCAACCTCCCACCCCCTCCCCCCACACCCACACATTCACAAGTTCGACAACCAATAATAAAATACACAAAAACACCAACCGCTTCAGGTGTTATCATAAACATCTCATACAAACGATAGCGAGTACGAACTAAAAGACCAATAATTGTTTTGTTACAAAAACATAATCAAACTAAAGAAGATAGTCAAAGTAATAAATAAATCCTACTTCTACCATCACGCAAGCGATCGTTCACATGCAAAATAAAAGTATCAAAGCCATGGCACAGGCACATATAATCTTCCAAACACAAGAACATAAAAGTTAAATCCAGTAACAATTCATGCAGTATATGAAGTAGCGTATCAAACACACAGTATTCAGCTGATAAAATAAGAAAGCTGCGGTATCCAATTTGATAATCAACTACACATCCTCGTTCAGTCAATATGAATAGATCAGCGTTCAAATCTAATCATTGTCTAAGTCAATAACTAAATCAAGCGAAACCCTAAGCTCAGCAGCCTAAAATCGTACAAACACACAAAATCAATTAAAATCAAACACAATTAGACGAAACAATCATAGGCAGTAAAAACAAACAAAAACAAATCACAAACAAGCCCCCCAACAACAAAAAAGAACAAACAAAAATAATTTACATTTACATACACATAGTGAAATGGCATGTTCAAATAAATAATCGAACAAAGTAACTTCACCAAACATCACAACCATCCGAACATATTTATGCAACGACAATTATTAAGACTGACCAAAACATTAAGCTCAATACCATACACAATATCACACATCACAAAAAATAACCCAAATGCGAATAAAATACAATCATTAAACAACACACATCAAAAAAAACATTTAATGTCTACTCAGAAACACAACAATAACCCAATCAATTCCACAAGAGCCACGTTGAAAATAATCACAACACACAAATTCATCACACGACAAGCAAACCAACAATAGAAAAACAATCCACACATCAGCACACATAACACTTTCAATAATCAATTCAATGTTAATCCCAGTTCATCAAATGTTCAAATATTTCATCAAACCATCAAATCAAAACAATAGCTTTCAGAAACACACACACATACCTATGAATTCACTTACACAAGCATCTATCAGAAATCAATAAAAAACAATACCGAACACAACTCATAACCTTCCATTCTAAAACAATCTGCAGCCAGTCGTTCAAATGTCATTCAAAAAACAATCGACAAATAGCAACATACAAATTCCCTTCTCAACCAAAAAATCCACAAACATAAATAAACTAGATCTTCTCTATTCGGTAAACAACAATTAAGATTATCCAGAACAAAACACAACATTCACACAAAACATACTGAATAAAAGATACTATCAATACTTAGCAAGATAAATCACCAATAACACAATTAAAAAAATATTCAAATCAAACGATGTGGTTCATCAAATAACAAAAACTACAAAAATACTGAGGAACACAGAATCATATTTCAAAAAGATAGTCAAAATCAAATAGAAAGACAATAGAGCAAACCATTTCATATGTAACTTTCTCAGATCTCATATCTTATTCAAACAGTCATCCACATACAACGAAAGTTTCACAAAAAATGTCATGATTCACAATGAACACAGATCAAATAAACGCCACAATTACGAAAGTAAACACCCCTTGTTTCACACCATTCACAAACAAATCACATCAGCAGTTGCCGACACGTCTCAAAAACATAACACACAAACAAAAACAAAACACGATACCTGACCAAAGCCTAAATCACAAGCATGTATCGAAGGTCTACCGTTCAAAAACGTTCATAACACATGAGCGAAATCGTTCAACAATAGTAAGATAAGTTCCACAACATAAACTAACAAACAATTCAATTCAAGAAACAGAAATCACACTATTGCATCCAACAATAATAAATGTTTCAAATACAACGTTCTTCCGAATAGCCTCAAAAAAGACAAAAATATACAGAAAATAATACAAACTACAACAAACATACAGCAAAGCCTAAAGCACAACATCAAAACCCATAGAACCCTAATAAAAGGTAGAAAAACAGAAGTCAGAAGTTCATCATTGATTAACACATAATACAGTATGATGGCATAAAAACGCCTTCAACACAATATCTCAAAATTCAACATCAATAATACTATAAAAGAGCGCAAATACAACCAAATACACACATCAAAAAACCTAAGCGTTCGTTCAAACAACTAGTGCGAAGGGAGGTTTTACATTCAAAACCGCACATAACAAATTCGATAATACAACAGACATAAATTTCACAATATCTAAGGTAGAAATACGAAACACTAAAAATACATAAATAAAGCAAAATCGGTATGAAAAACAATACTCTAATGACAAGAATTTCATACGGACGGATAAAAATGGATCAAACCTTCATTCAATTTCACAAAAAACAAAAGCACATCTCTACAAAGTCGATAGTACTTATATTAACTTCTTACCAACCACAAAATATGAAAACTACAAACATGCCATCAATCATCACACCAGAGGGTCATAATTAACGTATGCGAAACAAGCACATAGGACAGAGGGAGGACACATCCACACTCCAGTTCATAACAACATTAGTGAAAAAAATCACATCAAAAAAGCTTTTGACGATGAAAGAAATTTTCACTGGGAATAATAATTACTCAAATACAAATCAACAAAACAAAACATACTTTAAGAAACACAATGAATACAAACACAATACAACACTCTGAACAAAAACTAAAGCAGTAGAAAGAAACGTCTCCTCTAAACAATGATAAAATTCACATTCAACAATCAACACCACGACAAAAGCATGAAAACACAGAAAGTCGTTACAATGATACCACGTGTCACAACAATAACTCCTAAAGGGCAATATCATTTCATTCCAAAAACACCAATATCACCATCATACAGAATGTCACACAAATAGTACTCAACAATAGACTAACCCACAAACACAAAATTCGATAAAGAGGGAGTACTACAGATCAAATAGAAAGCTAAAGAAACCAAAACAATTATAAGTCAAACGTTCATACAATACCAAAATTTAACATAAAAGTCAAGATCTCATCTTCAACAACAAAATTGGATCAATTAAGTCACAAACACAATCACACACACAAATAGACAGATAACAACCAAAAAAAAAATGCATGAATATCAAATCAATTCAACAAAAGATAACCAAATATCAATGTCACCGAAAGCATTACACCATCACCAATTCACAAACATCACACTTGATTTAAGCAAATTCTGCTCAACTGGAAAGAGGTCTACCCAACAACAACACAACACAGAACAAACACTTCAAAACAGAAACAACCATCGATCCAATCACATTCGATCAAAAAGTGATAATGCAACGACCAAAATCCAGCAAGACATCGCCAAAAATGTAGGCATGGTAGACGAAAGGAGGAAAAATGCTCGTAATCCAAAAAATAATTGACAATGCCACCGTTTCATTGAACCGCAATACCTTCAAATGTAACGCGACACGCCAGAATCTCCCCATCACCACCAATGAAAAAAACCAATACACAAACAAATGGACACCTGGGCTGCGAACTCAAACATAGAGCAAACCTACTTTCGCGGATGCAGCGAATATTATCACCCACAAACATATCGATCATGTACGAAGCAATTCCTGCCAGTAGGAAACACCAACCCTCAATTACCCACGAACCACCAGCACATGAAGTATATCAATACCGGTAAACACAATCGAATTCACACACAACATACCCAACAAACATCAAACGACAAAAACAACAAACAAATAGAAAGACACAAAAACAGAAGGCTAAGTACCAACATATGCAACGATAGATGACGGGCCACAACCACCAAGTCTAAAGTCAATACAGCGCTGAAAGTACAATATCGAAAACACAAATAATAAATAAGCACATAAGGAAAAAAGCAATCACACAAAATTAAGGACTAGATTAAAACAGGGGGTCAAAACAACAGGACTGCAGCAATGAAAAACGACCAAAGCACCAACTGGACGGTGAGGCATCAAAAGTGTCATGGCACCAACAACACCAATTACCCAGTCAAACATACAGATAGATTAATGGATAGGAAGAAACACACACAATAATACACATCTACCTCGAAAATAAGCAAAAAACGACTCACAAATAAAATTCGAGAGGGACTCCTCCCTACAAGTTAAGGAAATAGACTCTACCACTTCACTTAGGAATACATCGGCAGGAACAGAATAGTGGAAAGAAACAAGCAACTTCAAACACTACCAGGGGGAAAGGCGAAGAGGATGGAGAACCCAATTTGATCACCACAAACAATACGCAGTTTCAAACACAAAGAATGACTGCACGTTCACATAGCCGGAGGCAAATGAGGGAACAGGAAGACTATGCAAACCAAACAAGGCAAGAACATCTTAACCAACACAATCATCAAAACAGTCTTAATGCTGAAATCAGAACAAAACATGATCAGTGACCATATTGAAAATCCCAGAAAGCGGTACTAAATACACGACACTGTATCACACCATATACAGGTGAATGGGCACGCAATAAGAGGTAGTGTGAGTCCCATTAAAAACAATAAAGAAACACAAAAGCACAATAGCATCTCCATCAAACACGTCGACAACTAGCACATAAATTAAAACATAACTAACATGCTACTCAAGCGTTCAAAACGATTACAACAGCAAAAAACACAGTCACAATAAAATGACAGGCAGAGACAAACAAGTCATATTCTCACCGATTGAGCCAACATACATATCAGCAAGACATATACCTACCGAAGCGGCGGTAGACCGGGTCAACAAACAACATTCAATCATTCATAACATTCGACATTCACAATTCATCATGTAACGGTCACACAATACATACAAGATCTCTAAGCAACAGTAATAAGCATTGAGTTGCGCGAACCCCACTGGGAAAACCAACGAAACACTAGGCGACTGGGCCAAAACACACATCAAATTAATAAGACAGAATTATTTCGCACAAACATGCGGAGGGAAGTCATTACATTAAAAATGAAGCGAAAATTAAACCACACAAATATGTGCTATCAGGAACATTATACTAATACAACGTATAAATAAAATAGACAAAACATAAAGGTGTGTTTGGTGGTTAGAATCACAAGTGAAACAACAGATAAATAACGACATCAGCCATCATAGATCAAGAATTAAAGGGAAAAATACTCACACATATAATAGAAAAGTAAACACTCATGATTAAATGTTGCTCAACAAACATACGCAAGAGGGCCCACTACCAAAAATATCCATAAGCAATTCAATGAAAATAACTAGGAATAACAAAAACACAAAATTCAAAAAGACAATTCAACAAAAACACAACACAACACAAACCTATGCGTACATATCCAACAACAAACAACAATTGCATGTTCCTCATCACATCAATCATTAATCACTAATTTATCCCCAATTCAAAACATTCAAACACATCAGGCCGTTCACAAACACAATCAAAAAATCTAAAAAACTCGATAAAAAAAAACACAAACCAATCGATTTCAGAAGATGAGGATGCGGAGTCACAATTACAAACATAAATGAACAATATTAGGGTACGAGTTTACATAAACATATAAAGGAGTCAATAAAAATTCAGACATACACAATTGATCGCGGAGGACTAGCATAGATAACACTTACACAATCATTAAAACGTAAAAACATGAACCCGAAGAGAGTATTTCCGCACAAAGTGGTTCTGATCATAACAACAGGGGGGTTTTCCAACCCAAAACACATCAAATTCACATAAAATTGAAAATATTACAAGGAAGACGAACTGAGCGATCAAATTACGCCTTAGCAACAAATCGCGACACCGCCCGAGCATCCGTCACTTCCACAAACCATTCAAGAGTATAAACCATTCAATTACAAAACATCCACAGAAGGGAAGGGATGGATAGATAACTAACGGAATATCCGACTATCAAGCTCGACAACAATCTATGACGTCTCAGATTAATAATAAGTATCGGGTCAAATTCACAACATATTATCAAAAATGGCATCCACGAAAAGAGAAGAAAGACGATGCGATACGTAACCGGCGAATACAAAGCAACACAAGACAATAAGCGAAAAGTCATAGAACATGACAACAAGCCACATAAAAATCATCTGGGGAACGTGAGATACCAAAAGAAGTACCCAATCATGCACTTGCACAAACTCTAACAACATTCATCAAGCCTCATCAATTGCCCAAAAGATTTCGGACCAACGACTCACACACAAATGAATCCATGCAGGAGCGATTTCAATAATTCACACCCTTGATAGAGAGTACAAGATCACACCAAGTCAATGAGGATGGCAATGGTACCCGCAGCTGAAATAAAAAATATCACCGTACCAGAAGACACAGAGTTCACATCAGCGGTCATAAACGACAAACAATCCACCTCGATATCACAAAATAACCGCCCACACAACAACACCTATAAGCATAAAACTAGATAACGTTCAACCTAAACCATACGGGAATAGTTAGTAGTCACCATCGTTCACACTGTCTCAACAGCATTCGTAAGTATAATTAAAATCAAAAACATAACAAACTAGCTTAACTAAGATGCATTACATAGGTTCACGTACAACAACATTCGAGCCAAACGAATTAATGCATGAATGTCCCGGTCGTGGCGTTCAAGTCATCGTATCAAGAACTAAGTCGAATCGGGAGCCACATCAACCACACATTCAACAGCAAGCCGCCCGTGTCACACACAACAAATACTAGTCCACTATCAAGAAAGCTAACGGGTGGCTTCTCAATCAACTATCGCATGGTTTATCACAATACCCATTAAAGGAACGCCGGATGAAAAAATGATAGGCCACCATATCCATGGCAATTCTAAATGACACACAACAATTGAAACAGACCCAACAGCACAGCTAAAGAGCCCTCGATAAGGCACAGCATAAAAAAAAAAGAATACTAAAAGCAAAAGAGCACATAATGCTCTGTTCAAAGCACAGGCAAAAATTCAATACCGGGGTTCAACAAAGATAAGAATTACACCTAAAACCCCGAAAGTGTACCTAAATAAAACAATATTCATCCGGACCTCGTGGAGTATGGACATAAAGAGGGGCAGAGCTCGTCACACAAAATTCCATACAGAGGAAAAAGAAGACTAGGGCAGCACGATTCAAAAAAACTATACTAACTCAGAGCAGGACAAGCATACGCCCCCCACAACGCGGAAACGAACAACAGTAGCAACGGGCACGTAATACCGGTTAGGTATAATCAACACATACAGCCACAACAACCAATCATCGACTGATCCGGCGAGGGAGTGTAAGCGCCCAAACATCCGAACCATACAGTCGAAACAAAAGACCCAGGCAAATCAGATACAACACAACACAGGAGATACAACACACTAAACCAACCAGAGCCAAACATCAAAACAGCATTCTCGAAAGTTCTACAAGAGCACATCACAAGAAAACATAATTCCCAACACATGCGAAGAGTTTGACATCAACAACAATGAAAAAACTCGCTACATCTTCTACATCACTACGCCCCTTCAATGAAAACAACAACAATACAAATCACGACTAACAAATACTTTCCAATAACACAACAAAAACAAATAGCAAAAGGAGCACAACGTCGCTCAACATTCAAGATCATCAAAGTATACAAAGCGCGAAGAAAAGACACTATACCGAATAAGCCAAAGTCAACTTAAAGAATCGTTCAACAAAACAACTTCAAACTAGCTCGTTCATAAGTGGCGGTACGACAAACAAAGAGGGGCCACACGTTTCTATTACATGAAAAAAAACACACACTACAATACAATCACAATCAAATGTATCAATCGCGTACGGCAACACAAAAAACCATCATGACGACCGAATTTCAATGAAGAACACATCCACCAATGGGATTCTTAATGAACAAATAAACGGCTCGTATCAATCACACAAACACAAACATGTCAAAAGATAAAAACTCATTACAGGATGGCGAGTGCGTAAAGAAAAGATCACAAAGAGAGTATTTCCAATAACCAGCAAAAAATCCACATAACAACAGTTTCAGCAGACAAATCAATAACAGCACCAAAAACCTATACGAAAACACAAAATTCAAAATATATTCAAACATAAGGCACGCAAAATACACAACATCAAAGCAGCTTATGGCTCGTTCTAAAAACAAATGAGTTTTGCAACACATCACATCTCAGTCAATACCGACATCAAGACCGCATTCAAACATCATCACAAACAGACAACTCTAAATCAACAATAAAAAATCAATTCACACAATAAAAAAATGATCAACTAGAAAAATCAATTACGAAGGTGATGATCACACCCACAAACAGAGCAAGATTTCGATAAACAGGAAATCAATCAAACATGTACAACAATAGCTCCAGATATAGCCGCGATTACATATCACTTCATAGATGTAGGATCAAGAATAGAGAGTTACTCACCCTACAATACAAAATTGAGGCATACGTCGACCAAAATTCCACCGAGCTGTTATCAACGAACATATCAGCTGAGTAAAATAAACATCAACATAAAAACCCTTGCACAATCATAAAGACCTAGCAGGTACATTTGCCTCCTATAGATGTTTCATTAACAGCAACATAAAATTGAACAACATGATAACATTATCAAAAGTTAAGGTACTCAAACGACATGACCCCAGAAAAGCATTCCAGGCATATGAGCTCAGGTATCAACATCATAATCCAAATGCATTTTGTACACAAAAATGCAAACAAAACAATCAGAAATTAATGCATGTCTTTCGACGAAATGATCTATTAAAAATACTCAAATACCAAAAGAAAGAAATGGCAGAAGCGAACACAACGGAGAGGGTGGCGCGTTCACAAAACATCACTTAAAGATCAACAAAATATCATACAAATTCACCACACATCTGTTCATACAAATACGTTTTCAATTCATTTCATTACGAATAGATTAAACTTATACAATAAATCTCATGATCTAAATACATTGGAACCAACCACCTAAACAGAGTCCCAACGTTCATATAACCAACACAACAATAATGTTCATCACAGCAAGAAGTTAAAACATGACTCATCCAAGATTTCATCATAACATACACCCTCACGGTCTCACACGTTATGCAGTTCCAAAATGGCTACAAAATCTTCACAACGGAACGAATGCCAAGTCAATATGTTACTTTTTAGGTGATCACCGTTCAAATACAGTATTAAATCGGGCTCCAAACTATCACCTATGAATAAATCAGCCAAACTCATAGACATACGTTTCACAATACCATATCACAACCATCAAAGGTATCTCTAGCAGTGATACAACAACAAAACACACAACGAATACGACCAGCTACATTAGCACAACACAATATCAACACAATAAAACCAAGATACCGAGCCTTACTCATCATACAAACATTACAGAAAATACAGAAGGCACAATTGCGTGTCTATCAACATCACATACATAGCAAAAGTTTGACAAGGTCTCATTGACCCATCGATCGATACGAAACTGTAGACTCAACACCCATGCAATTCATCAATTATACAACATAACAACACAAATTTCAAAGATAATGGCACAACAACAAATACCAATCATGTGGTGGCCTTGAAAACAAAATAATCGATTATACGCATAAAAGGACGTTAAAAACATACATAAGTATGCGGGTTCAAACATGAGCGTAACACATTAAGACTCCAATACTATCTCGAGAACAAATTCAAAATCAACATTAAAGTTCCACAAAACAATAAAACCACTAGCAACCAAAACAAATTGTCATTTCACATCAGCCATCAACATCAATCAAGGCACACAACCACATCAACAAAGTTCATACTGCCACAACACCGACAACCACTAAATCATTCTCGACTTTCAGCACATCAAAACGCAGACACATGAAGAAAGAGGCCAATCATAAGACATCACTTATAAGCGAATGTCCTACTAGGATTCGATCAATTTCAAGCATCATATCAACCGACTATTTCACAAAGAAATGGTTCACTAACATAGAGGAGGGCGGACACACATCAAATCACGCAAATAAAGACAATGGAGGTCACAAATCATCGAGAAGAACGCAACGGGATTCAAAAACACTTCATTCAACATCACATCGGCGGGTCACCTACGACCGTTGTTTTATGACGCTATAATCACCACCCACATCAAAACATACATGTTTACAACCGAACCACGAGCTCAATATCAAACAAGACAACAAAAATGCACAATCGGACCAAAGAGGTCTACGGGGGGGCACTACGAGGCCGCAAACCACACATCAACCCACACACAATCACAAAGCTGCCAATGAGGCTGGCTAAGATATCAAGTGTCATCAGTTCTACAAAATATGCCTGGCAAACATCAATCATGGGAAAACATAAAGAGGAATCCGGGGGGGATATACTCGTTCATCGTCATCAATCAATCAATCAAATATATTTTCATCGAAGAGAACAAAATAGCACAACAACTATCAAGTTAGGTGATACGTGTCAACCATTGGCGGGCACACACGTGCATCACATGGACTCGGAGTCTCATTCAATCAAAACAAAATCTACGTATCACTGACAATCAATTGTAATTCGGGTATGGGGCGAAAATCGTTGAATGAGAAGTTATTGGATACGCACCGGGCCGGCCCCCCCAGAACGAAATCACCCCCACCCCTCCCCTACCGAAGTTACAAACACACATCGCAAGCACACAAAATCACAAGGGGCACAGGGGCTCAAATGACAAGATTCAACATAAGAACCCACAATAGCTAAAAAAACGGAATAGAACACAATTACGCAAAAAAAATAAAAAAGAACGGCCGATCCACGACCCTCGAACAACAGATACGTCAGGTATGTTGTCGGAACAAGTAAGTAACACATCTTATCAAGCCGACCAGATTATTACAAATCAGCAACATCGATTCTAACAAAACACACAACATAGCGTAGTCAGAGGAGCTACATATGTTCAATTCGATTTCCAACCAAGCCACAGAACACACATAACCAAATTCGAAGACGTTCATTCAAACATTAATACCATAGGTAAGTGATACCCTCAACCGTCCAACTCAAAACACACATAAAAGGATAATGGCAATACAACACGAAACTACAACAAATTATAGCTAATCTGTACATTGCGACGTAAAATGTAATAACCACAGATTCAGTAACACATGTTCATCAAACATCGAAAGCATAGATTGCGCGAAAGACGCAACCAATTCATAAAGCTTCCATCGAGTACATAACGAGCCCACACATTACGATCAAAATACTCAGCACAGACATCACGCAACCAAAATATTGCAACAACAACAACAAAATCACAGCATAAATCCAAAAACGACACCAGTCAACAAAAATCAACAAGTCCACGTTGGGGCACATGCAAGTTCTTCATCATCATTCGATCACAGGGTGATCCAATAATCATCTATAAAGAAAATGTCACAAACATCAATCGAACAACAAAGATCAGTCAACAGCTCAACAACCCAAATTTCACAACACCACTGAATTCTGACAGTGTACGGAAGGGCTTCGGATGCAGTGCGCACGTTCATTCCTCAATCTAATGAGCAGCAAACTTGCGACGCTCGTTTCAAATGGTAGGGGGTAAACATGAAACAGCTAAGGATCGTACATCAAAAACAAACCGTAATGGAAAAACTCAAAACAGGGGCTCAGATGCAATACACAAGAACAAATTGGGTGCAATGTATGACACCTGATTAAACCATCTACCGTTCAAGCAAACAAAATCCACATTAATAATCCGACGACAGGACTCCGCCGACTCGTTTCATCTAATCAACAATTATCACGACAATCATCATAGCAACATATCTACTTAACATTTCATCAGACCAAATACTTTAAATAATCCTGTCGAAATCAATCACGTATCAAAATGGGGGGGGATTCACACATGTGGATGGTCCGATCAAGACTATCACATCACATCACATAACATCTGTACTATCTAAAGTCATGATGAAAAATGGTGGAATCAACGAAGTCAATCAGACATGTGAAGTTAGCGAACAAATTCTCAAATAGACACATGCAAAAGAATACAAGTAATCGGAAACACAAAGAACAATAACATGGCGGAATATGACGGACTCTAATCAGAAGAACGGAACCAAAAGCATAGGGCATAAACACAAACATTGGTTCAGACAAATGGAGGTCAATAACCGACTTTGAGAACGATACCAAAAGGAATAAAACACAATTCACGAAAGCTATAGTTCAAGAGACGAACAAATTACACAACACAACATCGACTACAAAGGACCTTTCACCGCACAAATGAGGCAACGCACTTCACAACAGAGAATGGTCTGCGTGGTCATTCCTAAGCACATGCATATGGGCGCTGCGTGTCATAGGGTGCAGCCACAACATCACCCGACACACCAGCACCCAAAATGAGATTGTACTAGATGGAGGGCGAATGATCACAATAAGCCAAAACGATAATGAGCAGGTTCATTCGTGATCGTGTCATTCCAACAACATCTCAGCTACAAATTATCACGATCAACACCATAGAGGTATCCAGAGCATCCGGGCTTAACAGCACACACATACGATCACATAACACACACCACGACATGGCAGAGAAGCGCGGAGTATGGAAAGAAACCAAATTCCTACCCACAACTAAACATTCTCAGCATGAAAAGTTAGCACTGCCAGCCATGGAGGCATTCGAAAACACATCTAATTGGCACACACAAGGAAATGTTACAAGTTCATCTACAATAATTTAAAACCCCACAATGTAAAAACACATTTCACATAGGAAATCAAGAAAGTTTGGTCACACACAATCATAGGAGTAACCTGGAAAAACTAACATGCGTTCCAAAAGATCATAGAACACACACTCACGAAACCAAAACAGGCTCTGTTCATGCCTCAGACAGCACATTCACAAAGACAAATATAGATAGGCAGAACAAGACTCTAGCTAAAACATATAGCTATTGATATGTAGCGCGAAATGTCAAGAACATAATCCACTTCATAACGAAAGGCGACAAACCAAAATATGCAAGCAGTTCATTCAACAGTACACTCAAAATCATAATCGGTAGGCCACACCAACAATAGCGCGTAACATGAATCATTGTGAGGGTATGGGTCGCAAGTAGACCACACAATTTAGGAATATAGTGTGTGCATCTAAATGTGATTGATCGACGACGATATGCTGGTTATCAAGCAAATAGGGAGTGCGAGGAACGACTTTGAGAAACACCATCTCATGTCACATACAAAAAAAAAAACACATCAAATTTATAGAAAGCTAAGCATCATAAATTCATTAGTATGTCCGACGGCCTAACCAGGAGGACAAGTTCAGTTGACACCAACAAAGTCAAACCCACGATGTCACATCACGGAGAAGCATAAGGTAATTCAGAACGAGACCCCAACGGAGACCAAGACAGCAAACCCTACAACTCCTTAGAAACCTGCTCTAAAAGTTCAAAAATCTATCACAAATAAAGAAGCGTCCGCTAAGAGTACTGATCAAAAGGACACAAAAATCGAATTTCAATCCCCAATGCCCTCTCGTTCATAATAGATAGCGCGGACAAACCACATGCGTCGCGCAGATGATGAAAAACGCACTTAAACAAATTGCATCCGGTATCAAACCTGAGCACAGCCAACCAATCGACAAACCATTAATGCAACTACAGCGGGCTGCGTTACAATTCATATCAACGACTAAAACAAATAGAGATTAGTGGTGAAGGAGCAAAGTGTGGGGCTCTTCCATCTACCAACAAGGTAGTTCAAAAGCATCACGAACGATTAGGAGAACGTCACAACGATTCAACAAATACAGCAAAGGCTCACACGTCTACAAAATTAAGGCCCACTTTCACACAATCTCACATTAGTTGATTGAATCAGTCTCAACAAAGCACATATCGAACCCACAAAAACATTTAATGTCACACATGCCTCGACACAATCGGACCCTTCATATCTTCCCGTATTCATAGCCCTCAAAATCAGCGGGAGAAGGGTATTAATAGAAGAAGGCAATACCCCAGAACGCATCTACCGAATCATAAATGCACTACAAACAAAGCGCGAGATTGATTCTTATTTCACCAACAAACGCGACAAAGTTAATAAACAAGCACGATCAAATTCGACGACCAACAAATGTAGAAAGTGGCGAGTCAGTCAGCATACCATCTAGGGGAGGATCAACTCCATATGTGGAGACAAAACACAATCAAATCTGAATGGGGCACGGGCGGCACATCAAACAGCAAATTTTCAGCCAACCATAAATTGAGCAACATAACATAGGGTGGCAGACCAAGCACGTTCCAACAAACAAAAAAAACAATAATTGTCAGATGATGCAATAATGTCAAAAAAAATCTAAAAAAGAAAACTCGAGCAAAGATAGACATCATTCAATAATTCTATACATAAGTATCATAGGGCAAGATTATGGCACGAACAAAACTATCACAAGTTTTCACACCATAGCATCGCTCACATGCACACCGAAAGACAAGGGCCAGCCAATTTCAAGGTTCATAAACGATGGCACACATGCTCAAACCACACATTGGGACACAAGTACACACATACAGAACAAAGAAAGATGTCGAAAACCTAAAACTCTACAAATCCGACACTAACTTAACAATGATCATGCTAAGGATGGACCAGACCGCCATAGAAAATTCAAAGTTCAGCATCGCTCACAAACATCTGTTACAGATCAACTTTCAGATCGAATGGAATGGAGAGAATGAGATTAAGCCGACTACAACAACACATACAAGACGAGGCATCGGTTCAATGACTAGTCTTGAAGAAGGCCAAGAGGTAGAGGAACTTTCAAATTCGCTCAGATTCAAACTTCATCACATAGTGCGTTTACAAGTGGCTGTTATACCGTGTGGCGACAAGGTAAAGAATACAGAAAGCGCCAAACACAAAGCACACCAGAATCCTCACAATCACCACCAATTACTCGTCAGGGTGACGCGTCATCAACATTGTTCGAAAAACAACAGCACATCAGGTTTGGAATTATGGTACGGGGAATAATCAAAAACACACTAACTGCAGGTTCAACACATCTGGAGGGACGTAAGGCCAGCGAAGATCTAGCGTTTCGGTTCTAACACATCACCGATCAAATGAATGGAAAGAAGCTAAAACGTCAAAAAACAACATCACACATGTTCGAACAAATGCATGTTGTATAACATCGCATCGTGTTGACAGTCAGACAAACATTCCGTTCATAAAATGCTGGAATGACAATGTCATCCTAAAACAATTGGCCATAGAAGAGCATTTACATAAAGACAAATCGACATAAATTTCCGGACAGGACATAGTCCAAGCCATAACGCAAGGAACAAAGGTCATCGCAATTGCTCGTATTCAACAAAGATAACGCTCGTTTCAGAAACATTGTTCAGCGACAAAAAACACACGATAGGAGCAAGCTCGTTCATGAAGTATAGGCGGTTGCAATATAGCTAGAAATGTACTTCGAAAGATGAAAGTGGAAGATGTATGTCGAGCACTTTCATTAAATGATCGGATCTTATCAACAAAAAGGAAAAGAGAGCAAACTCATTCATATAGACCTCCATACCACAGAAAAGACAGCAGCAAATCGATAGTAAACAAACAACTACAATATCGAAAGCCACCGTGTCATGGAAACTGTTGTGCGATCAAAACAGGAAAAAATGTCTTCACAACACACTGACACAGATACAACCGGCTCGTTCCAGCATTTTCGCTTGAAGATATCAAAGAGTAAAATGGACGGACACTCGAAAAAACAGACAAGCAATTCATGGTACGTCACAACGAGCAACAGACAATGTCAAGAAACAGTCATAGATAAAAGTCGGTGTTGGCACGAACGAGAACGATCAAAAAACACACAAAATTGCAACATTGCAGAGGAGTAGCACATATTATAGGAGTAGATAAAATGTTCAAATTTCATTCATGATTGAATGAGGGTCGAGAATGTGGGGGGGAACATAAACTTCACTAAACACACCGTTGCAAAACGTGAAGCGAACGGAAAAAGAAAAAGAGCACATGCTTCACATTATAGTTCACACACAGATTCGACGGAACGAGGAGTGACACAACTTTCAATTCGGCTATAGAAAAACGACTAGACTCGGTATTAAAAAACATGCCTGAGAAAGCATTCATGTGTTATCAAAATTATCATTTCACCAAGTCATTGGGGTTAGGGAAGGACGAGAACTGGCGGCCCATTATCAAATGACACAATAAGATTGGAGTCAACATTAAATCAATTAGCAGATGGAATCAAAAGAGGAGTGCATGGACACGAGGGGGGATGGGGGGGGGGGGGGGGGTAGGGGGGCGGAGCGGGTGAGTACGAGTGACCGCCCACAAAATACAAACCGGAAAGTAACATCACGAGGTAACAGACCCACACGCCACTATTCCAGACACAAACAACAATCAGAATGTGCAATATGAAATAGGGGAAACTTCAACCAAATCAAGAACATTAAGAACATATCCTATAGAAATAATAGTGTTCAACAAAATCCACAGAAGAAGCTCGTTACAAAAAACAAGGCATCTAGAAAAGAACGCAAAGACACATAAGGAAGAGCCATAAAAAACACACTAATTGTAATACAACCGCCAAGCTACAAAAATTCAATATCACATAAGAAATAGAGGATCTGTCCTTCACGAAGTGTCATATCCCACAACAACATCAGACCTCGTTGCAAGAGAAATTCAAAGTACATCACATCATAAGGAATAGCCTTATCATGGTAAAACCACCGAAACTCACCAGAAAGAGAGCTAAATATGGCCGATAAGACGCTTATCCACACAAAGCAGTCAAGCAACATGTCCCAATACCGAAGATAATTGCGTATTGGCAACATAAGATAAGAAAGAAATATATATCAAAGGGCCAACAAGCCATAACAATTAAAAGACTGCGCATAAGTGCCAAAATAACATTAGCCCATTTTCCCACACGACCAGGTGCACCAATCCGACATGCAAGTCTCAGGACAAGACCCCTCCAACTACACACCATTGTAAGCAGTTCAATCAACAATCACCCTGAACACACAATGGCAATCATAGGATGCGAGAGTGGGAATAGGGGACAAGCAGACGCGCCATGCACGACATGAACCAACAACAATCAACACATCCATTACTGCGATGGCCCAACAGACACCAAATTCATCACAAAACAAACCTTGAAGACTAGTAGGGCCATAGGTGGAATAAATCGATCAGCACAGACATATCGACGAAATGAGCGGGCGAAACTCAAACATGCAACGACAAGTCACAAGTGTTACACTAGTCCACAACAATCGATGATTATAACGGTCAACAATCAAGCAACGACAACGAATTCATCAAACCCAATCGAACGTTCAACATTCAAATCACAGCACACACAATAGGCCGAAAGCAAGTGACAGTCTAAAAATGGCAATTCACACACAAAATCAACAATTCATCCACAAATGATAATCCACGTAACAGACGACAAGTATCAAAAAAAGTTCACAACTCACACATTAACGATGATTAAATGTTGGCGCAAAGGTATCACCAAGCGCAAAGCCGCGAAACAACATCACCAATTAATAAAACCTACGATAAGAGTCAGACATGGAAGTCATGGCTCGCATGGGCAGGGGCGACACTGGATAGGGGCCCAATCACACCCAAACATCGTAATCCAAACAACCAAGGACAAAATAAGACGCAAATCAAAACCTCTACAAACTAATATACAACCACTGCTAACCGCATACTCTATCCACTACTCAAATACAATAAAACAACACAAACGAACACCCCCAGCAAACACAACAGCAGACAGAACAACTATACTCGATACAAGGGCAATCTATTTCAACAAACAACAAACAATAGATACACTCATAACAGACACGCACATCGAAATGAGGCAGCGTAGCATAGCACAACATCAAGACAAATGTGCAGATTCACATTTCATCCACGACATTCAAATGTAACGCGGAAAATCCGTTCAATCAACAACAAACACAACAACACATTTGCAAGGCAGAG